>VATE01000019.1:0-128680 GCA_008065195.1 Metschnikowia amazonensis | reverse complement strand
TTTTTTTTTTTTTTTGCGTCAGAGAAGTATTAGAAAGGCAACATTGAAAGGACTGGCTTCGTAGCAACCAACGCGAGCCAGGGCAGCTAATCTATGGAGCCGCTTGGAGTTGACAAACAAAGGTTGAAGCAGGAGGGCCTATCAGCCAGGCCGTGAAATCCGAGGTGATCCTCGAGTATTTCGCAATTGGCTTTCAGTATTAACTTTATCCCCGGATCTCACATACTTTATTCCCCAGAAACATCATGCGTTCGTGCCCAAGCTGGGAAGTGTTCCGTTGCAAGCGAGACGTGTACCCGCGGATGGCGCGGATTGGCGGATTGGCGGATTGGCGGATGCAGAGCAGAGCCGAAAAGTGTGGGCGAGAATAGACAATAGTCGAGCAGACATTATGTGCCGAACAAACAGACCCTTAACCCCGGAGTCGAAGTCGAGCCGGTTACTCCGATCAGCAGCAAAGGTGGTAAAAGTGCTCATTACAGTGAAAAATTACAACCGCGAAAACAAAACAATATGGGAAGTAGTGAACGGAAGAAAACAATATAAGAATAAAAGAAAATACTTCAAAGAAAGAAAGAAAAGAGTGAACAGAAAGAAAAACAATACAAAACTAAGGAGAACAAAGAGAAGACAAGAAATTCAGGAAATATCAGAAGTGTAACCAAAGTAGTGTAATAAATATAAAAATTACTGGAGGTGGAAGTGCACGGAAGCCTGAAAAGACTTTGGTGCAGGGAAGACTAGGTTGCAGCGAAAGCACACACTAGACAATAGTCAAGACTTACATTCGAGCCTTCACCAACGGTAACTATAGCCGTAAACACTTGCCACCTTCTCGAGCAATGCTTACTTTGCCGCAGAAACCCAAAGCCTGTTTAACATTTGTTGCTATCGGGGAGATTGCTAATCCTCTGTGGGCACCATCGGTTTGAAGGAGAGTGCGCGGTTTTTTTGTTGCTGAAAATTTCGCATGGTTCCTGCTTCTCGGCTCAACCCTTCCGGCTTCACCCGGGGGTGTTAGTCTCATCCTTGACTACATGCGCTGAAACATTTGGCGCGAATGCTTGCCCATTAGCGGCCCGTGCGTTCGTAATTTAACTGCGCTCTTTGGACGCTTTCTTTCTCAAATCCGCCTTTTTCTTGCCTCAAATATTCATCCTATACTCTGCATTTTTTTTCCACACGCATCCGGGCCTTTTACTGATCTATTCATAAATTCTCTTTGTCTTTTGTTTCAACTCTCTTGTCAGATTCAACTTCATCATTCCACCAGTCACTGAAGTCTGAAATCCTCTCTAACCCAAAAGAACTGCGAGGTGTATTGATTCATTGGGTTCAATTCATCTTCTCCACAAACTTCCTCGAATATAAAGCGGCTAGCGTGCCTCCATCATCATTACCAGAGCCTAACATGCAAATATAGTGCCTATGTCGTATTCTGAAGAACACTCGCCGATTTTGACAATCACAACTTCCAAGAATTGGGTGCTACCTCCTAGACCCAAGAACTCCCGGAAAAGCAGGGCTAATACCGATAAGAAAAAGCCCAAGCCGGCCCTTACCCAGAGTGCAGTGAAGAATGAGCAATCTGCCATTTCTTCCGCCAAAAAGCCTCTTTCTCTGCCCCAACATAAGTCGGCATTGAGCCAAGCAAACCAACCACTCAAGTCGGCTGCGGGCCCTCCTCCTGCCACCATGGCCGCAAAAAGGCCCATGTTCCAAACAAGACAGTCTACTGTCTCGCCATCCATATCACCTGCATATCAAGAAAAACCCCATCCCATCACTACACCATCCGGCCTAGGCTCCGTTCACGAGCTCAAAGCCCAGATCAAGCAAACTGATCGCGAAAACTATAACCTCAAAACGAAGCTTCTACTGCTAATCCATGATTACCGCCGCCTCAAGTCTCAAGTGGACTCAGCATCTTCTCTGTCATTCCACGCGGATTTGTACGACACGGCCACCACTGCAAGAAAAAGGGTGTTCAATGAGATGGGCGACGGCATAATGAGCGATCTCATATCGGACCTCAATCATCTATCGCATGCGAGCACATTATCGCCTCTTGAACAAGAAACTGATCCAGAGCAGTCCGAGGCAGAGCTTTTCAACTTTGTCAACCTTGATACCAATAACATGCATACCACAAAGACTTACGGACCCCAGGAATCGCAGGAAAGCTCCGGTTCCGAGGTTTCCAAAGATCTGACCAAGGATATAATTGATGAGTTCGTGTCAATCAAACTGCCATCGCACAATACTCTCTCTCAAGAAGGTGCACATGAGAAGAAAGCTTTGGACGAGATCGATGAGGAAATCGACGACGACTTAATTTTTTTGTCGCGTCTGACGTCGCCTCTACTCTCCGAGGCAGACGAGAACCTGCTCATGACCTCTCTCACAAGATCGACCACTGTTTCAACCAACAATTCCTATTTGGATAGAAGGAGTTACACGAAATTTTTCGAACTTCCAGTTTTTTCAGAAGACGATGATGGCTTTCTGTTTGAAAATACCAAGCAAAATGAGAAAGTGATGTCTGTAATTGAGGAAGACCATTATAACCAGGTGGCAGACTTTTTAGAGGAGAAGCTCATGAGTAACGATTTGAAGTACTATGTTAATAGTAACTAGGAAAAGTCTACTAGACACTGCGCTGGCCTGGTGTCATGTTAGACGACTCGCGGTTGCTTAAACCGAAGTGGTTTTTAAGCATCTGTGAATATAGCTATTTAAATTTTCAAGACAATGTCAATTAAGTCGAAGAATGTAAACTTGAGTCGGAATTGTTTCCTACAGTAAGCGATTACCGATTGGCATATGTATTGGCATACGACCCGGCCCGCAGAGCATGATTTCCTGCATCGAGTGCGCAACATTACTCAGAACTGGTTACGTGCGTAGGGTTACTATATGCATCTTTCTCGCCGTATCGACACCTCACTCACATCTATATAACTTCAGGTATCCCCCACTTTTCCAATGGAAGCACTTCGTGACCAAATCATTTCAGCAATCGAATTTCCTATCGACTTCCAAGGCCAGAAATCTGTGCACTACCAACAGCAAGTTTTCCTTTACGTTTCAGTTGTTGTCAGTGTCTTAGTAGGATTCGTTACTCAAAGCTTATTATTCCTCCTCGGCACCTTTTCCCTCTTCATCCTTGTTATCTCGTTTTTGACCTTGCCTGCCTGGGGTGCCTACAAAAAGAACAAGCTTACGTGGCTCAAAGTGAAGTATGACTTATGAAGATTCCAACAATTTATTCTTGGGCTTCGACTTGTCCACCCAACAACTTAAGATTATAGTTATTGACGAGAACTTGAAGGCGTTGGATACCTATTCCGTCGAATTTGACTCTCAGTTCAAAGAGAAGTATAAAATACACAAGGGTGTGGTGACGAATGAAGACTCAGGGGAGATCTTGTCCCCGGTTCACATGTGGCTCGAGGCCATAGACTATGTGTTCACTGCCATGAAAAAGAAGGGTTTTCCTTTCTCCAAGGTGAAGGGCTTGTGCGGCTCCGGTATGCAACATGGATCTGTTTTCTGGTCTGACTCGGCTGAGTCGGCTTTGGACAACTTAAAAGATTCATCTTCGTTGATTGAAGGCCTTTCGGATGCTTTTGCGTCTAAAACGTCTCCCAATTGGCAGGACCATTCTACGGGCCAGGAGATCAAGGATTTTGAGCTGGTAACAAATGGTCCAGAAGCACTTGCCGAGATCACAGGCTCAAGAGCGCACTATCGTTTTACCGGCCTTCAGATCAGAAAATTGGCTGTCAGGTCCGCTCCAGAAGTGTACAAGGCAACCAAGAGGATTTCCTTGGTATCTAGTTTTGTGGCTTCGGTGCTTTTGGGCCATATCACTACCATCGAGGAAGCTGATGCGTGTGGAATGAATTTGTACAGCATCAAGAACTCTGATTACGATGACGAGTTAATCGCGGTAGCTGCAGGGGTTCATCCAAAATTGGACGGGAAATCAAAAGAAGAGTCAGAGGCTGGGGTTCAAGACCTCAAAAAGAAGTTAGGCAAAATTAGCCCTGTGTCATATGAAGGATTGGGACACATTTCTCAATATTTTGTCAACAAGTATGGGTTTTCAGAAGAGGCCAGGATTTATTCATTTACTGGGGACAATCTTGCGACAGTCATTTCACTTCCCTTGCAGAAGAACGATGTATTAGTATCGTTAGGAACATCAACCACCGTTCTTTTAGTGACAGAGAACTACAACCCTTCTTCTCAATACCACGTCTTCAAGCATCCAACTATTGACAAGGCATACATGGGTATGCTCTGTTACAGCAACGGTGCATTGGCCAGGGAGAAGGTTCGTGATAAGGTGAACAAAAAGTATGGGGTGAAGGGTGACTCGTGGGATAAGTTCGATGAAATTTTGGACAAATCTGAAAATTTCGACAATAAGCTTGGGATTTATTTTGACACTGGAGAGATCATCCCCAATGCTCCTGCACAACTCAAAAGAATGAAATTGACAGCCGATGGTGACGTTGAGTCTGTGGATGAGTGGGACGCCGACGAGGATGTGAGTTCAATTGTTGAGTCTCAAACCATCAGCTGCAGATTGAGAGCCGGCCCCATGTTATGCGGTTCAGAAGATTCCAGCGACCTGAAGGAGGAGTCGAAGGATGACAAGGAGTTGAAGAAATTGTACGAAGACTTGCATGCCAAATTTGGAGATATTGAAACTGATGGCAAGAAGCAAACGTATGATTCGTTGACATCCAGACCCCGGAAAATCTTTTTTGTTGGTGGAGCATCCAGAAACAAGAGCATCATCCACAAGATGGGTTCTATAATGGGGGCCACCGAGGGAAACTATCAGGTGGAAATTCCCAATGCGTGTGCATTAGGAGGCGCATTTAAAGCTAGCTGGAGCTTCGAGTGTGAGAAAAAAAAGAAAGCCATCCACTTCAACGAATACCTCAACGAGAACTTTGATTTCAATGACATCGATAAGCTTGACGTTGAAGATAAGTGGTTCAATTACTTCCCTGCATTGGGTCTTTTGTCTGAATTGGAAGCCAACTTGGATCAATAAGAGAGATATTCAGTAATGAAGCCGATCATAGCAGTAAAATAAATTGTATCACGTAGATTACTACTCCAGTGCCTTGAGGCACGTGCGCGGCCTATAGCAGAATCTCACCGCATCAGTGTGAGAGCTCTACTGATGTTCTCTTTGAAACAGACACGTAGTTTGCTTCGGTTAAACCACAGGCACTACCGCACACTGAATTTCAATGCTGCTGTTAACTCCTTGAGATTGTTCAGCCAAAATTTCTCAGACGCAAAGCTAGAGGAACTACACTCGAAGCTAAAGAATGGCGCTTCGCCTGATGCCACCAATGAAGCCTTAGAGCAAGGTCTAGCACAAGATTTTTCACTCTACTATACTGTTAATAATCAAACCCAACATCCGTGGAGTTCAGGTGCCTTGGCAGCTCTTATTGAAAATAATCCGGGCAGAGCTTTCACTCTGATGAGTCTTTTGGAAAAGCACGGAAAACACTATCTTGATGGGAAAGGCAGTTTTGAAGAGAGGGAAAAAGTGGTGCTTTCGGTAGTGAAGAAACTACTTGAAGGGGAGAAGAGTGAATTGAAAGAATTGGAGGAGAACCAAGTTTTCAAAGCTACGCTTTCAAGCATCAAGAAAGCCGTGGCTTTAATTAATCTTTGTCGGGGGCCGGAAACTGTTGGCCACCATTTGGACACGATTTTTGCTAGATTAGCAGAAGAAGATAAGTTGAGCTTATTATCCAGCATAAACTTGGATGGATTGGCCCTTTGGATTCAGACAAAGTTGAACAACACCAAAGATCTTAAGACTCAGTTCGAACTTACAAAAATTCTCTTTAACATTGACCCTACGCTTTTGAGTAAGGAGAGCTTGGCTACTAGTCTTAAGCATGGTGGTGTTCTTGAAGCTGATGAGCTGGAGTCAGCTGAAGTCAGCGGAAATAAGGTTTTCGTGGAAAGAGTACTTCAGTACGTCGAAGAAAATCATCTTGACGTGGACAAGAAAGACCCAAGCTCACTTCTTTTGAGGATGCAACTTATCGAGTCTTACTTGATTGATAAGGACAAGGTGAATACCGGATTGGAAAAATTCCACTATTATCAAACATTCGAGAAGTTCGGGCTTGAGTTTGTCCAGGCCAAACTAGTGCAAGGATTCTGCTACCAAGCCGTGAAAAAAAATGATGCCATGCTGCTCAAAATTGCAGAAACTTTTGTGGACCACGAGAACCTCACGGTGACCACATTGTGCCAGTTGATTCTAGCGAACAGCAGGTTCTCCAGTGAAAAGAGTCTTGAAATCTACAACAAGTACATTAATCTGGTTTCTAAAGAGGTGAACGAAGTAACTGGACGCTCACCAACGGGATGTTTGACAGAGGCCTTGATGGTTGCAAACCTTTACGATAACGACAGAGAGTTTGCCCAGCTTCTCTACGAAAAGGCAGTGACAAGTAATATGGTGAAAGACGAAAAAGAAATAGCTGTGATGAAACGGGTTTTAAAAGTCTACGGTGACTCGTTTGTGGAGAACAGTTGGGAAGTGGCCAAACCAATTTTTGAAAAGTACGTTCTTCAATGTATACGAAAGTGAAATGGGTGAGAAAGTGTGCTTAATGCAAGTGAGTGAGACAGAAATTGACTGAGAATCGCGAGAGGAAAATGAGTGGTGAGTCAGTGAGTCAAGCCGATCAATTGCAGCTTTCGCCGCGCCGGGTGCAGTACATTACTCAAAACTTCGAAGGCCACTCAACTAGGAGAGCTAGTCCACTGAAAAAGTGCTAATAGCTTTCAATCTGTATATAAATAGAAACAGTGCCCTTATGCCATGGGCTCAAGATTTTTGCGTTTTTTAAAAGCCCTATTTGTTCTAATATCAGTGGGCCATGGATCTGGTCACGTGCTTATCTAACTGCATAGAGCGGCGCTCGTTGAGTCATATCACTAAGTAAAATGCCATAAAACGCTTCGTCCTGCAGGACTAGTAAAGCCTCACCAAAGTATAAGACAGTTCGCCTCTGCCGTTTTTTTCATTCACATTCCTAATCAATTCTATACACAATGACCATTTTGCATCTTAGAGCCGAAACAAAGCCATTGGAAGCCAGAGCAGCTTTGACACCAACCACCACCAAGCAATTGTTGGATGCAGGTTACAAGGTCTATGTCGAAGACAGTGAGCAATCGATCTTCAAGGCCCAGGAGTACGCTGATGTTGGCGCCGAAATAGTGCCTGCTGGCTCATGGAAGCAGGCTCCTTCCGACAGACTTATTATTGGCTTGAAGGAATTACCAGAAAATGAGACCTTTCCTTTAGTGCATGAACACATCCAGTTCGCTCACTGCTACAAGGACCAAGCGGGCTGGCAGGACGTATTGAGCAGATTCCCTGCAGGCAAGGGAACCTTGTATGACTTGGAGTTTTTGGAAAACGACCAAGGCAGAAGAGTGGCTGCGTTCGGCTTCTACGCCGGTTTTGCTGGTGCCGCTATTGGTGTCTTGGATTGGGCCTTCAAGCAGTTGCACAGCGACTCCGAAAACTTGCCTGCTGTGAACCCATACCCTAATGAAACTGAATTGGTGAGCCACGTCAAGAAGGAATTGGCTGCTGCATTGGAGAAGACTGGAGGTGAGTACCCAAAATGCTTGGTCATTGGTGCCTTGGGAAGATGCGGCTCTGGAGCCCTTGATCTCTTCAGAAAGGTCGGAATCCCAGAGGAGAATCTCTTAAAGTGGGACATGAAGGAAACTGCCAAGGGTGGTCCATTCGAGGAGATTGTGCAATCTGACATCTTCATCAACTGCATCTACTTGTCGTCTCCAATCCCACCTTTCATTGACTTCGCCTCCTTGAACAAGGACGACAGAAAATTGAGGTCTATTGTTGATGTCTCTGCTGACACTACAAATCCTCACAATCCTATTCCTGTATACACGATTGCCACGGTCTTCAACGACCCCACGGTGCCGGTTGAAACATCTAAGGGCCCTAAGTTGTCGGTATGCTCTATCGACCACTTGCCCTCGTTGTTGCCAAGAGAAGCATCCGAGTTCTTCTCAAAGGACTTGATGCCTCACTTACTACAATTAAACAACAGACATACCGATCCCGTGTGGCTGAGAGCCAAGAGCTTGTTCGACCGTCACGTGGCCAGATTGTCCTAGTGTAACCGAACACTTATGTTAGATTCCAAATATACGCTTTACTCCAAAGTCACAGTAACCGCTTTCTTGCCCTTCTTCTTTTTCTTGCTAGACCCAAGCATGGCTTCTCTTAGCTCTACTCCATCAGTGTCTGTCTCATATTCCGTTTCGCTGGGCATCTCTGTTGATTCGTGGGTTCTCTTCAAAGATTCAGGATTCTCAATTAATTCTCCACAAACAGTTACACAGTTCAATCTCTCACCAGTGTCGTAGACTGCAACCTGGTCTCTGCAACTGGAGGACACGTTCCACACCACAATCTTACCGTCTGAAGAAACGGAAACGAGGTATGGAACATCATGAGTGTCTTCTTTGGTGCGAATGAATGACATGCCCTTAATTCTATTGGAGTGGCCTTTTAAGGTAAACGCTGGCTTTGCAGCATCGTCCTCTTCTTCTGACTTAGAGAAGACATCGGAGTCATAAAATTCAATCGACCCGTTGTTTAAACCCACCGCAAAGTAAACCTTGTCTTCGATGGTCACAATTTCAAGACACATGAGTGTAGACTTGAATTTCAATTTTCTGATCAACTTGGCCTCTTCTCCAAGCTCGTAGATAAACAATTGGTTTAGCAATGCCACCAAAAAGTGTCTTCCATCAGGGGTCCACCTGACAATCTCTCCTGATTGGCCCAAATGGTCTTTTCCTTTAATTTTCAAAACGGCTGCTTTTTTGGCAGTCATCATATTCCACAAGCGAATGGTATTGTCAGTACCAACAGAAATGGCAAGTCTTCCGCTAGGATGTATATCCAAATCATTTACGCGGCCCTGGTGACCTTTCAAAGTGCCAAACAATTCCCAGTCCTTTGTTCTCCAAACTATGATCTTTCCGTCCTCAGACCCTGAAAGAAGCCACCTTCCATTTTTCTCTGTTCCATTGACTGGGGTCTCATCATTGACTTCATGAGAAAATTTCAAGGTGGTGACTGTTCCCTGATGACTTAACAAAGTGCCTAATTCTTTTCTCTTTTTCAAGTCGTAAATACGAATGTGCTCGTCGTTGGAGCCTGTGACTAAGTATCTTTTGGAGACATCGATCGATTTAATCGAACGGGTGTGTGCTTGGAAGTGAAAGATTGGTTGGAAAACGGGTTCGATTTTATCCTTCAAGATAAGCGAGAGACAGAGCAAGTTGTGCTCGTAAGATCCGGCCAAGATCCGAAACTGCGTTGTTTTTGATGATGTTTTAGACATTCCTGGTGTTTCTGGCGTAAATTTGGTGTGCGCTGCTTTTTGATGCTCATCTCGACAGTCCTGCAGACGAGCTCTCTTCAAGTCTTCCCAACTTATAGAGTCTTAAACTTGGAAACAAATGTTTGGTTGTTTCTGATTCGTAATTGCATGACAAATATCACAAGAATTTTGGATGACTCGTTTTTTTGCCCGGGAAAACATACCACTTTTGCAGCCAGACCTCACTTTTCACCCCACTATCTAAACAAGAAACATACCACACTGCCCCATCTACCTTCCATAGATAGAAGAGTTCAAATCTTCTACATTTAATTGTACAAAAAAGAAACACCTTCATACTAAGTCAAAAGTTCTGATTTTTTTTGAGTTGGAATGAATAGTTGTTTAGCCATGGTCACTGCACACAGTTGCATTAAAGTAGGACTACTCATCCAGACAACCCAGCCACAATATGGATCGAAAAAGTTCTGAATTCAATTCAAACTAAAAAGTGAAACCCCAATTTAGCAGATCTGCAAAAATACGAAATTGCGATTTCCAGAGCTATAGTTTAGAGTGTCGCTTGCGTCTTCACGCGTGGTGTATGTAAACAGTCGCATTTACATCAGTGAGACACCCCAGACGATCTTGTAGCCTTCCTCAAGACATCCCATACAAAAATCAAACACGTCAACAGCATGGTACAAAACCACAAAACACCTCTGCCACACAACTCCACTTTATTTATATCGCCGCATATCCGAAACCGAAGACAGGATGTGTTCATTACCCCACCGAATCCTCACGGCGGGAACTTGTTCAGCACCCCCAACTCTCTGCTGTCGCTGTTTTATAATATTGAAAATGCCAATGTTGATTACAATGAAAAACCCTCTAATAACCAGCCAGCCGGAGCAAGCGAAGAGCCTTTGTCTCGGGCCGAAAAGCTCAGGCTATGGAGACACGACGCTTTGATGCAGCACCACTACGACACGGCAGAGTACATAGGCGACAAAATCTTGACTTTGACCGATGATGCTAACGATGCGTTTTGGCTAGCTCAAGTCCACTTCAATCGTGGCAACTATTTACGGGCACACAAACTTCTTTCTAGCAAGCCCGACTACGAGCAGTCTCTAAGCTGCCGCTACTTATCAGCATACTCGTTAATCAAACTCGAAAGGTGGGATGATGCTTTGGATTTGCTTGGTGAGGTTAATCCATTCAAGGAGTCGAACTACAAAGTACGTAACACGGATGGAGGCACCCGCCTCGAGGCTTCGATGTGCTACCTCCGAGGCATGGTGTTCGCCAATCAAAATAACTATGAAAAAGCGAAAGAGGCTTACAAAGAAGCCGTCATGGTCGATGTGAAGTGCTTCGAAGCGTTCAACGAATTAATCAATAATGACCTCCTATCACCGCGAGAACAGTGGGAGTTTATCAACCAACTAAACTACGCTGATGCAGACGACAATGATGAACTCATCAAACTACTATACATTTTGAAATTGAGTAAGTATATGAACATTTCGAAGTTCGAGGAAGCTGAAGGCATTTTGAAGGACGAGTATAGGCTCGGCGACAACGCAGATTTACTCTCCAGCAGAGCAGACTATTTGTACGTCAGATGCAACTACGATGAATGCCTTAAAATTTGTGAAAAAGCGCTAGAGAAAGACCCTGATAATTTCAGCTTACTTCCAAATTACTTGAGTTGTCTTTATGAATTGGGCGGAAGAAATAAGCTCTTTCTCAAGGCACATCAGCTCGCTGATCATCATCCTAGCAATCCAATCACCTGGCTGGCAATAGGCATCTACTACCTATCCATAGACAGGATAATTGAAGCCAGAAAATTCTTCAGTAAAGCGACCATGCTCAACCCAAACAGTGGACAAGGCTGGATAGGCTTTGCACATACATTTGCTTTAGAAGGCGAGCACGAACAGGCTATCAGCGCTTACGCTTTTGCGGCAAGGTTATTTCCTGGAACACATTTGCCTAATTTGTACCTCGGGATGCAACACTTGCAAATGAATAATGTGAACCTCGCTGAGGAGTACCTTTTGGCATCATATCAAATCTGCAATACTGATCCACTACTTTTAAACGAAATGGGGGTCATTTATTACCACCGCAACTCTTTGAAAAGGGCAGAGTCTTATTTCCATGAAGCCTTGGATGCTGCCAAATACCTCAACTCGGATTCCAAGACATGGATATCAATCCATTCGAATTTAGGGCACGTTTTCAGAAGAGCTGATCTTCCATACAAGGCGCTAGATTGTTTTCAGCAAGCACTTAAATTGAGCCCCCAAAATGATAGCAATATATTGTCTTCCATGGGTTTAGTGTACATGAAGTTGAACAATGAACATAAGGCTATCCAAGTCCTACATGATGCGTTAGCCTTATCTCCGTCTGATCCCGTGGCCCAAGATCTCCTCAAAAGAGCCCTTCAATCCAATAAGAACTCGCTGCTTTTCTTGAGTGAAATGGATTCCAAGCTTTCTGAATTCCGCACTGATGCAATGAAGTATAAGCTTCGAGAGTCTGATGAGCAAGCAGGTACATCCTCGTACTTTTCAGCTATGAGTAAGTTCGCAACACCACTATCCAAGCGGACACAAAACGTCGCTGATATTCAGCGGAAAACTAATCCTGATGACGTGGACGCCATGGCTAGACAGCTCAAGCAGGGTGAGGTATCGAGCGAAGAAGAGGTCATGGATCTAGAGAGTGATTAGAAGTATTCTTAATTTCGTTATTCTGAATAAAAATCTCCTTCGTGACTGCAGAAGGTTTCACGAGCCAATGGTATGTTAGAATCATGTTATTACTCTTAGTCACACATAGTTTAGCTCAAACCATATTGTTGTAAAATTGCGTGATTCTTCAGTGACGTCATAGTGGAATTTGTGGCACTATACTTACAGACAAAACATATCATCTGATACCCAGCCTCGTATCCCATCCGCAAACAATATACCTTACAGACATGCTTTGTTAATTACAGTCCGTATTATTCATAACCAGTGTTACAATGCGCGCATATCATCAGAGCCGGTGGCCTTAATCCAGCGCTTCCTAATCTCACGTAATCGCGTAACCTTTCTTATCACAACCACTCCTCTCAAGACTTCAGGACTGCACCTGTTAGTGTTCATACACTTGGGAATCACTGTACCTCTGAACTTTCCTACCAAGAAGTTACGAAAGTCTGTGGTTTAAAAATCCCTGCGCCCCGTTGTTGTTGACCGTCTGACTCCGCCCCTCATACCTTCCTTTTTATTACACGATAGTCTCCTTTTAAAATACACGAATATCACTTTTTTAATTCCACACCAAGACAGACTTAGAGCATCGGGAAACTTTTTGGAAAACGTTTAGGGAAGTACATTTAAATATTTTGTTTCTAGAGGTGGCTGAAATATTCATCTCTATGCAATATATTTATAATGATTAATAGATCTATTGCCAACAAGCAAGATACAAACTTTCTTTCCGTCTCGTTCAATCAAGATCAAGGATGTTTTGCGATTGGACATGAGCATGGCTTCCTCGTTTACAACACTAACCCCATAGACCTACGGGTGAACCGTCAGTTTAAAGCTGGACGGGACTCCGAATTCGGGACTGGCATAGGCCTAGTGTCCATGCTCCATAGAACCAACTACTTGGCTCTAGTTGGAGGGGGAGTGAGTCCCAGGTTTCCAATTACAAAGCTTTTGATCTGGGATGATTTGAAGCGCAAGCCGGGTCTTACTATGGACTTCATGAGCTCGATCCTTAATGTTCTTTTGTCTAGAGTCAAGATTATTGTTGTACTACTCAACCACGTTCAGATCTACGAGTTCTCGGCTACGCCTCAGAAAATCGCCTCTTACGAAACGATAGAGAACAAGGATGGTGTGGCCGATTTGTCTGTGCACTCCCCATTGTCCTCTCATTCGGACTTTATTGGTCCTTTGGCGGGTAGTTCCTTTCAGGGAACCCCAAAAGACCACTCAAAAGGTCAAATTCTAGCATTTCCCGGCCGTGCTGCTGGTCAGATTCAATTGGTGGACATTTCTCCCGAGGGCCATGAAAAGAACGACATCAAAATCATCAAAGCTCATAAGTCAAATATTAGGCTACTCGCCTTGAATCGTACAGGCACGTTGATTGCTTCAGCAAGTGACACAGGAACAATCATTCGTGTGCATTCAACGCAGTCAACGGCGTTGGTACACGAGTTTCGGCGTGGATTCGATCGGGCAATCATCACGGCCATGAAGTTTTCGGGCAACGATAGTAAGTTGGCTGTCATGTCTGACAAAAGTACCTTGCATGTTTTCAACTTGAGCCCTCTAGTTCAAAATTCACAGGATGATCCTTTCAACAAAGAAACGAGACACCAAACACCCACAAACAAGCATCACGTTTTAGGGAAAATCCTGCTCCCACTTCCACTCCCACTTTTAAATTACTTCCAGTCCACATGGTCGTGTTGCTCTGTGAACACGAGTAAATACCATACAGACTTCAATGCGAACGATTCCAATGACACTGCTACATTGGGATGGTCCGGAAATGACACCATAATTTTGGTTTGGAAAGTTAAACAAATTTGGGAAAAATATGTTATTGTTGAAGATTCCTCAAACGCCGATCAGGACAACAAGGCTTCATCATTGGCCACATCAGCATCAACTTCGGAGGCTAGTCCCCGCACTTACTCGATTGTCAGAAACAGTTGGAGGAGTATAGATTGGAAAAATGATTGAATTAAGGAAGTGTTTACTCAAGAAACAGCTCTTTTTTTTTTTTTTTTGATGAATGAAGATGTAGATTCTAAACATTTTTATCATTAGTCAAGAATTTCACAGAGTAGAGGTTCGTAAAGTGCCTTTTCTTTTCTTGACATGACTTTCTCCCATTTCCGGCCATGGTAGTTTCTGACAAATCTACGGGCATGCGTCTCATTTTTAAAATTGAGAAGGGCCGTTGATACTTGTAACAAGGAATCCAGATTCAAATTGTGAATGGACGCTTGAGGGTTCCCCAGTGTGGCAAACTCATAATCCCACAATAAACCATGTATAGCAGGGCCTGTGATACCGAAAGGAAGATTTCTAACCACAACCAGACTTGAGCGATGAGGGATATAAGAGAAGTGAGCCAAGGTGCTGTACAAAGGGTCTTCGTCATGATCCACATATTTAGTATAATCATGCAGCGAGCTCATAAGCTCATTAATAACATCCAAATGCGACACCGAAGACGAAAATATCTCTTGCACTGGGGTCTTCCAGACGTTTTCCATTAAATATTTAATGTTTTCTTTGGGTTTGATCAGGCTAGGGTGATTTAAAAAAGGTGAGGCCATCTGCTTAAGGTGATATTCGGACGGCTTCACAAACTCTAGGTCCATATTCATGCCATTTAGAATCTTTTGCTGTGTCTCTAGAAAATAGGCGCACGCTTGGTTGTAGTTGGGGAATATTAAATAAAATGAACCCGTATACATTAGTGAAAATGGATTCCTGGCCTTCACGAAATGGAAGTCTATACCCTTGTCCAATGGGCACTTTAATAGGTACCGGCGGTCTCTCACCATTGGATAGATATCGAAGAGATCTGACTTTGAGACATACAGATTCTTACAGTTCAACTTCAAAATGTTAGTGAGCTGATTTTTGTTTGTTTTCTTAACATCTTCAATAGCAGAGTGTAAGGGCTTCTGATCCCACTGAAACTGCATCAAGTCATCTAACACCGATTTTGAAGCATCGAGACTGGAGTCTACCTCATACAAAACCCGCCTGACGATTGGCACTTTTGGCCTTATTTGGGAAATTGTTTTTTTATATAGTAGATTGAGTAGCCTATCGTGGGTTGGGGGCCGAGTCATAATGGTGTGTAGGCCATACGCGAAGCCATATTTAGAGTGAGTTTTAATAGCGCGAACAATAGTATCCACAGCTATGCGCTATTAAATCTCTAAGGTGAAACATTACATTTATTGACTTGTGTCAACGACAATCGACTTGCCAAGAAATGTGTCTGGAACACAAGTGGCTTTGTTTCATACCAAGACCTTGTGGTGTTACGAGCCCTTACCGTACCCGCCATCAACAGGGCATACACTTGCGTTAGGGAAGGCGCAGTTCCTAAAATGCTAGGTGTACGTATCAAATCAACGTCTTTAGTGCTCTCTTTGGCGTAGCAAGTAGCATGAGTTGCACTATTACCTGACCCGTATGGCAGATTGAATGACTTACGGCCATTATGCCGAGAAAATTATATTATTCAGGCGCTAATCCCAACGCATGAGCTTATAATTAAACGGGCGTGACACTTTATTTTTCAAGCAGGCGAAGTTCGGGAAACAGAAAGTTCGTGTGGCCCTGCACATAAGTACAGCGATTAAAGATCCATGAGTTACAACTATCATTCTTTCCTCACTAAATTGTACAAGTGCCACCTTCATTTCCCACACTTTTGTTCGGTGCCAATAAACTCCGCGAGACTCAGACTTCAGTCTAATCTTGCTTCTAGCAGTCTGAGTACACAATCGCTCTGCCCTCTCAAGAATTTTCGTGCTCTTTGATTTTCCCGCTATCAATACGCTCTTGACTACAAAACGACGATCCCACAGGAATCTTCACTCAACTGCTTATTTTCTTGTTTCCCAAACATAGATACAAAACAATCTTGTACATAATTGAAACTGAATATTCCTAGTTTGAAAACATGTCTTCCAAATTCGGCAGTATTCTTGAGACTAGTGATCTGAAAGATCAAAACTTCTCTTTCGGAGACAATGGAGAGTTTGAGGGAAGCATCTTTGACTTCAAGTCTAGTTTGCCCAATGTGTCATATGCGGCCAGTACCGGAGGGCCACACACATTAAGCACGCCCAAGCCTTCGAAGCCACAAAACTATCCTTTGGGGACTACTTCTATTAGTGGTGGTATCGCAAGCAGACACCCACCCCAAGAAAGCTTTCTTCACAAGTTTGCTGCAGTTGCTGACGCGACACGAGAGATTGAGCTCACCAATTCCTTGAGCACTGTGACCTTAGATGGCACTGACACTCACAGAAGAACTAGTTTTGGAAGTGATGCGGCGTCAGTTAAACCATTCAACCTCTCACCTCACGGGTCTATGAATGAAAACTTGAATATATCGTCTAGAAACTCAAGGCACCAGTCCATCAGTGAAAAAATTGACAACTACAACAGCAACTCGCCAATACAAGCGACCGCTTCCTTGTCAAGCGCCCAGGAGACTGTTTCCAATCCAGGTGCTTTTAATGATAGCTCCCAAAGCCATAACCCCGGCTTTTGGAACCCTGCTACGGCTACTTCTTTCACTCCGCACCAAAGCTTCAATTACTTTCTCGATGGAGGCTCCATCCCTCCCCAGCCAATGTCATATGCTCCCCAGAGCGGCTACTCAAGAGGTACACCATTCTACCCGCCAATCAGTCCTCCACCTTTTATTATCAGTAGCCCTCAATTCGTTGACAATGGAATGTATGGCATGATGCCTTATCCTGTGACGTCGCAAGATACGAATTCTACCGAAACCATCGAAGAGAAGAAAGACGCAGCAGTCGATTCTGGAAGAAAACTGCCACATAAGTCCGGGACATTGCCAGGAGTTGGTTTAATGAACCGTTCTACACAACCAAACCCTACAGGATTTATGTTCCAGTCATTCGTTCCCTTCTCGATGTATCCTCCCCAAGTTTCAAGTGCTTCAGCAACAGAAGATGTTTCGTCTAACGTTAAACCATCAGCTAGCAAAACTCAAGACACTGGCTCTAATTTTTCTTCTCTTCCAAACTCTCAACCAAGTCAAAACCCTCGTGTCGGGGCAATGAATGCACAGACTGGACAGGGTAAGAAATTTAAAAATGGAAAAGGTGGTGCAGGTGGAGGTAAAGCTAGTCATCATATTTACCGATCTCCACTCTTAGAAGAGGTGCGTTCAAATGCAAAGGGCAAGGACTATTATTTAAAGGACATATATGGTCACATTGTGGAGTTTACCAAGGACCAACATGGCTCAAGGTTTATTCAACAGAAATTGCCAACTGCATCCGAAGAAGAGAAAGAAGTTGTCTTCAACGAACTCCGTGATATCGCACTTGAGTTAATGACGGATGTGTTCGGTAACTATGTGATTCAGAAATATTTTGAGCACGGCTCGGAAACTCAGAAGCAAGTCCTTTTGGAAAGCATGTCTGGCGAAGTTTATGACCTTTCATTACAAATGTACGGCTGCAGGGTTGTCCAAAGAGCGTTGGAATACGTGCCTTTAGAAGGCCAGCGGAATATTGTTGATGAATTGAAAAGTCACATACTTGTGTGTGCAAAGGACCAGAATGGTAATCATGTGGTACAGAAGTCAATTGAAAAAATTCCTATCGAACATATTGGATTCATACTCGACAGTTTGAGAAACCACATTTATCATTTATCAACTCATCCTTACGGTTGCAGAGTGATCCAAAGACTTTTGGAGCATTCAAGTCCGGTCGACCAACAGTTCATTTTGACTGATTTGAAGCGTTTCATCTTCTACCTCATTCAAGACCAATACGGAAACTACGTTATTCAGCACATTTTGGAACACGGTGACAATGCTGATCAGGAGGAAATCTTGAAAATAGCTCTTGGCTCTATTGTGAACTTCTCCAAGCATAAGTTTGCTTCTAATGTGATTGAGAAATGCATCAAGCACGGAAGCTTGGAACAAAAGCGCAGAATCCACGCAGAGGTTATGTTGGGCAACGAAGATCTTGAAAAGGAGTCCGTGGATGATGACTCACCACTAGCATTTATGATGAAAGATCAATATGCCAATTATGTAATTCAGAAGTTGGTGGAAGGTTTTGGTCCTAAGAGCCCCGAAAAAAAGATGTTGGTTGTCAAATTGAGACAGTATTTGAAGCAGCTATCAATGAAGAACAACTACGGAAAACATTTGGCTTCTGTGGAAAAGATGATCGCTGTTGCTGAAACTGCGCTAGTTGAAGATGAAGAAGCGTGAGCATTCTTGTATTTAAATATCTTACTTTAAATAGTTGACGTGTGTCGAAACAGTGATTGTGAAATCAATAAATACTATATAAACTCGACAAGACGAAAGGATTTGAAGATTTCATTCATGCCTTTCCAGTCGGAGGATTGCATTGTTTGTTGATAAAGAAGCCTCAATTGAGGTGAATCGAGGGCAAATGCCTTTTTCTTCTCCTGACATACGACATAGTCGTATATGGCGATAGTCTTTAAAAGTTCAGCCTCAGACCAAGCCAACAAGTTCTCCTTATTTGTTTCATAAACCAAGTCATTGGCACTCCTAGAGATCCTAGACGATAAACTACTATCCGGCTTGCTGCTGGAAACGTCTTCAGAATCAGAAGCAATAGGAGAGGATCCCAAGGAGGAAGCCTGAGTCAGCAGGTACTTTCTGATGCCCTTTGAAACCTGGTTTAAAGAAAGCAAAGAGGAGAAGCTCTCGACATTGCGGGATGGCACAGTATTTGATGGAGTGGGTAGTTCCATCCTAGAGAAGTTGTCATTGAGGTGACTCAAATCGGACCCAATGGAACCGCCAGGATGCTTCATGGAAAAAGTCTTTTTACGCTTGTCGTGGTCAGTCTCAATCATTTCTGCAAGAGCAAGGGCAACACTGTCAGTCAAAGCCAAAGATAAGGTAGCAGAGATGGTGGGGGCAGGGACCCCGTGCACCGAAGATTCCTTCAAATGCGGAGGTAGTTCAGCATACAACAAGCTCGTCACTTGGGGGTGGTGTGATAACTTCGAGTCTCGAGAACAGGTGAGTAGTATAATGGGTATACTTGGGGAAATGTGAGGAAGCAATTGAATCAACTCGGGCGTATTACCACTGGATGTAAAAAAAATCAAACAGTCATTGTCACGAAGGGCTCCAAGATCGCCGTGCAAGGCCTCAGAGGGATGCAACTCATCAGTGTTGATAGATAAGGACTTGAAAGTGGCCACGGTTTTAGTGGCGATTTTGTATGACTTTCCAATTCCACAGCACACTATTTTGCCACCTTTCAAGGTGGTTTCGTACATGATAGATATACTAGATAACAAATCTAGCTGGGAAGCCGAATCCGTTTCGTACTGAACGGAGAGATTGTGAAGAGCTTCTGCCTCTCTGGCCAACGTGGTATTGACAGATAGGAGTGCCAAAGAAGACATCTTTTGCCAATTCTCAGACATGTGGATATTTCAGGTGTTCTTGGATACTAACAGATTGGGAGAAGGCGATGAGGAAGCTGGTGCTGAAGTCAAGAAAAGGCGACCTAGAGCTTCGGTACGTTCGGGAGTAGCAAAAAGGATGAGCAATGTGCAAAAGAGAAGAATAGAAGTAAAGCAAGCTTTGATGAAGAACCAGGGTGGGAGAAAGCGATAGATATATGTAGCAGATATACGTAGGTCAAATTAATTACATTAGTCAGACAGGCACACAGTGCGGCCCGCGCATTTCTTTTTTGCTTGTGGTAATGATATCCTAGACATACAATCTGGAGGCGCGGGTTAAACGAGCCCAGAAGTGCGTCCATCGGAGGCTGCTCCACATGACGAGCGTACAGGACTATATGAGGGAAGTAGGGGCAAACGAAGCGGCGCTGCAGACACGGAAATCAAACAAAGATAGCGCAGCAAACACGGAGAAAGAATATAACCCACATGGCGAGGCCTCGGAGAAAAGTGTACACTGCGCCTCTGTGAATTGATTATTGCTGCAGCCAAAGCAAAGACATTCACGTCACCACGCGAAGCCCAAGGGCTGAGCAATATAAAATACGTTATGATAGTTATGAAGATATCAGTGCAGGGAGAATTCGTGGTTGATACAGTATACAGATCTTGACTAACAAAATTTCCTGCGGTGACTGCATTTAATCAGGGGTTGCTATTTTTGACGAATAATTAGGCCCAAACTATGGCGCCCGTAATGTTGCATGTGCGATTTCGCAATTCTCATTTATCTAGTGAAATTGCCATTTTATGCAATAGTTTTAAATCTTAAGCAATTGTTTTCATTAAGCTCATTTCCGGGACCGAAAGGGTATTTTTATCAACCTTATTTCTAAACTATATTTTCTTTCATTTGTAACCTATTCACGTATTTTCATACACATGTTAGACCGCCACAGGTAGGTAGGAGTTAGCCCTGGGAAAGTAGAAGGTCGCTTCTTGATCAGGAATCACCCAACCCCTGGGGCACGACGCATGACCCTATTGACGCGTCATTGATATGAATACTCGTTTCCTTTCGTGGGGGTTCATCAATGAATATACAATGCTATCAGGTACTGGACGTACACAAGAATCTAGCATGACCATCGTCGTTTCATTAATAACGTGTCATTTGTGTCATTCATGACTTGATATTCGTGATGTGATGCTCATGACCTGATGTTCGTGATGTGATATTCATGACGTATCATTCATGATGTCTTATTCATGATGTCTTATTCATGTCGTATCATTCATGATCTCTTGTTCATGATGTCTTATTCATGTCGTAGATTAGATCCTAAAGGAGATGGCACACTACAGATGTAGATGACTATAGTCTAGACCGATCGATCCCAATTCATTCTGGTGTTCGAAGGCCAGGCTCCCCACAGATGTCGAGAAAACAAAATAATTACATAAAGCTTCCATTACTCCTGGATGAACATTTCTATAAGCAACATGCACTTTTTCTGTTCTCTTATTCCGATTAAGACAGCCCATTCGATGTATGTATATAGATTTTAAGTCCTCTGTCTGACAATTTAACATTGAATCAACACTGCTGAATAGGTACTAGCAGTACCAAAAATTTAATGTGTAAAGCATTTATCATGAATCATCTACTTAAATTTAATGTATAAAACATTTATCATAAATCATCTACTTGAATTACAAGAATGCCTGTGTATTAATCATTAGTATCTGTATGTCTGACACCAGGTCATAACTGGCCCAGCAGAATCTATGTGTAAGAGCTAAACTCTAGCTGCGTATATAAATCGTCGCCCTTTTCGATGTTAGCCTGCTCCAGGCCCGGCTGGGAATCGTATTGAGGGTTGGCCTGTAATTGTTCTAAAAATGACTGTGTAGTCAACTTTCTTGAAGAACTCTCAAGATAAAAGTCTTTTTTGACCGTTTCTTGGTTGATTTGTTTGTGTGATTCAATGGTCTTTTCTCTCAATTTCTTGATTTGAGCCACCCTCATTTGCCAATTGGTAACAAATGTGCCTCCATCCAGGTTGTGCCAAATGTCTGAAAATCTGTTCGCTATAATCACTAGATTTCGGACAAGTTCGGGCAATTGCTCAAGTGATATGATCTTGAAATGTGACGTGGAGAAGATCCCGGGCACTCCACTCCGCCTGTAGGTCTTCACTTTGTAGAACTTGTGTTCCTGGCTGCAGTCACCCATCTTTAAAGTGTGTGGTGTCACCACAATAGCCAAAAAGTTGAATTGTGACCTAATGACATTAAAGTTAAACGGGAGCCCGGACTCATCGAAGAAGACATTCACGTGGTTGTTTCCAATATGTCGTTTCTTGCTCGAGAAGTACTTATCATTCATCAGATTGGGCATCAACGTAGTTGTATGGTAAATTATCTGCGTCAACTCGTCTCCCCAAAAATAAGCATATTCTCCGTCGGTCCCATTTTCCCTATCGAGCCCTCCCACGTATAACGCTCCTGTGGACTTGAGTTTGATCAACTGTCCAAGCCCATCAAGAAATGTATGATAGTCCGGAGAACCCACGGTATTTGCAAGGATCTTGGCCTCTTCGTTCTGTCCGGGCGCTATGTAAATGATACCTGCCTTTTGATGGGCAACAACCGGAATCCTATCAAAAGAGTTGATTGCTCGCTCAGTGAAGGCGTCATCTAATAATGTGATTGGTTTCGAGATCTTTTCTTGGTCCAAAGGCTTGAATAATTGGAGTAGCAAATGACTGCTCAAGACCAACGGCTTTTTAGCTTCACCATCCACCTCAGGCGACCGCACAACAGTAGAATCGAAACTCACACTCAAAGAATGGAAACTTGTGGGTCTCCTTAAGATGATGTTCGAATCACCATTATACATATCCGTCAGGATTTCGACAATGGAGTTACCAACAAGCCATCTGTTTCTAGATCTGTTTGGCCGGTCAATGGGCTTAGTCTCCAACTTGAGAGGAATATCACTGAAAGCAAACCGAGATACCAAGTCCAAGTACGCAATGGTCATGTCGTCAATATTGCTCATATCTGTGGCCCCACTGCAAGCAATGATATTCCTTACAATGAAGGAACTTATCTCCGACCTATCATTAAGATCCACTTTAATATACCATCTTGCAATGACCGCATAAGACACTGTCAATAAATATTGATAAAGAATAGGAGTGACCTCAGACTTGGTGGATGGATTCTTGTCCACTTCAGCATCAAGACCATGAGTCTGGATTTTCGATTCAGTTCCAAATTTATCGTTCGCATCTTTTGTGCCTTTTCCTCTGCTCTCGTCTAAGTTGAGTCCTCTCTGAATCAGGTAAGATGCATGCTCAATGTATCGAAAAGTAATGGCAAAAACACGCTTGAATTCGTCAATGGTGAAATTAGAGGTGATGCTTGGAACATGCCCTAATGCCATTAAGAATTCTAAAGTAGGTAACCTGGCATAAACATCCGTAACTCCAGCCTGAAGCTTTGTGAGAATTGGGTTGAGGTATTTTTTTAACGATTCAGGGATTTCGTAGCAGCAAATGGTTAGCATGTGGATACACGGAATTGCAGTCTTTTGCCAAGATTCTAAGCCCACCAAAAGAGCGTGGACAATGCTATCCTCTTCAGCTTTGGTGAAATGGTTATGATACCCGATCAAGGCGGACAAATTGCGAACAAAAACAGCTTGCAAATCTGACTTGTTGACACTTGTGTGAAGAATTGGGAACTTTAGCATGTCGGGAAGATTAAGTGAAATCAGTTCACAAACGATTCGCTTAATTCGTAAGATTTGGTCTCTATGACTCCAAAATAAGCTCATGTTGGAGAGCTGAATGCAAAAGTGGGCCCATACATACGAGTAAAGCTCCCAGTGGTAATAATCGTCCAAAATTTTGATGACAACGTCCAACCACAACGTGATATCCAATTCACATTCGGCTTTGGTAGAAGGGAAAGTATCTTTCATCTTGGGTATGCAAAGGGTTCGGGATGGTTTGTTGAAATAAGCAAAGGGGAGATATTCAGGCCTCTCTGGGTAACACCAGCCACACCTGAGTTCAGGATTACCGTACTCTTCCAGCTTATTTCTCTTCAAGGTTGTAGCCAAGCCTTCCATATCTGCCGGTTCAGCAAAGTAGATTTGGCCCGAATCAGTGGCTCTGATGCGAATCAAACCACGGAGAATTATGAGAGTAGCACTGTACTGTCCTGTGTTTAATGTGAACTTCGCCATTTCAATCAAAAATTTGTAAAGCTCTCCGGAAGCACTTGCATTGGTGGTTGAGAATGTGATGAAGGCCTTGCAAAGCGTTTTTGATAATTCTTTCAACACTTGGCTTTGATTGGTATCCAAATCAATTTGAGTATCTTTTGAACTGCTCGCAATGGCTTCCTTAAGAGATGAAGAAGACATTGCCAAGGAATTTAGAGAAGTCCGAGCCCGTGCCTTTCCCGTGCTTGCGTTGGATGAGAAAACCGGAGTGAAAACCGAGAGCGATGCCTTGAGAATATTAAACGAGGAGCACTGAATTATATCGAACAAAAATGACAGGAAGATGTATTTCACGACAGATTCGTCCTCTTCTGCCCAGGAAGCTTTCAACACTTGAAGAACACAATCTATGGGCAACTCTTCATGTCCTGAGAACATGGACGAAACTTCGTAGCTATCTTTGATTAGCTGAAGCACACTAATCCTTACATTCTGGGAAAGTCTTGAGCTTCCTTTCGCAAAAAAAAACGCATTCAAGATCTCAAAGCAGCTTTCGTGACCCCTAACACTCATGGTGGTGCATAAACGTTCGTTTCGGTAGTGTTCGAGGATGCTCATGATAATTGGCTCTTCTAGTTGGTGGGGATGAAGAAGAAAGAGCTCGATGAGACGTTCTTCGGGCGCAACTAGCTCGAGAGAAACAAAGCGTTCGTGAAGCGACGTGCATATTGATGTCCAGTAGCTCTTGTCCTGATCGGTATTAAGCCTTAACTTAGAAAGAAGAGTGAAGACAGAAGCAGACGGTGAGTACCACACGTCGAACGGAAATAGTTTCATGAACTTCTTCGTGGCATCAGTTCCGGTCTCAAACCCCGAAAACAAGTGGTCGAATATTCTGAGGACACCACTATTGATGAGAATTAAATCTAGTGATAGACAATCCATGACAGCCCAGTATAACTTACCGTAGGAAAAATTGACGTTTTCGAGGAAATCCAGGCTTGAACTAAGCAAGCACCGTTCGAGCATAGTCAAAGCACCCAACGCTGTCAATAAAACCCTATAAGATGGTTCTTGCTTGAGTTCAAAGTACTCCACATTTCGGCCCTTAAGAACCTGGAGTTTCGGATCCTGAATAACTGAAACAATCCCGTCTATTGCATTGAATGGTGAAACACTGTATAGCCTTGACATGGCTTGCCATGCTGTGCCATGGAGTTCTGGGGAGACAGATGCAAACCAGCAAAAAAGTTGAATGGTAGGCACATACGAGCGTTGAGGAATGAAACCAAATATCGAAATTACTTCAATAAGTTCACCTATTGATTCTAGAATCGAATCATCATCTGTCGAAAATGATATAGTGTACATTCCATCCAAAATCAAGGCCACAAACTGTTCTTCCAAGAGGGAGAAGTTGTACTTGAAACAGTGTTTCAAGTATTGACACACGCGTTTAAATACCTCCAAGTATTCAGGAGGTTCAGCAAAGATTTTGCCCGCATTATTTTTGAAGTATCGACTTATTGTTTTGATTATTAGTGAGATAAATTCAAACCAGTTCCTCTCCTGGTTAAATATGCAGAGGTCTAGAATATCTCTTCCATCATTGGACAAGATCACTAGGGCATTAAAAAAATGAATGAATTGGGGGTCCAACCTATTTTCATTCATATTGCAGAAAGTCAAGATATCCCTGTAATACATAAGCCTGCTGCTGACATTGTCTTCGTCTTTTTGTATGCATTGTACCATCAATTCAAGTGCCACTATCCGAACTGAGCTGGGGTGCCTGCTATCACACAAATCTCTCACTAGATACCACACTTCGGGGACAGAAGATATGGAGATTCGCTGTAGAGACCGACAAATCTCTGATGCAGCTGCAACCCTTGTTGATGTAGATCCACTTCGGAGCTGTTGAAGTAGTTTCTGCATGTCAGAGCCACCTCCAACAACTTTGGCGTTGACAACCACAGGCACCCTGCCGGATGCGGGTTTGAGAGATTGCGTTAAAGATTTAAAAACATCCCCAAATGCAGACCCCCGTTTACCGTTTGTAGACGACATATATTGTGTCCTATGTGGGGTTGGAATTGCTCCGTTAGTATTTCCATCAATTGTAGAGTGTGTGCAGGTGCTTCAGGTGCGAGAGCCTGCGAACTCACCGTGGTGATACATGCGATTAATGTTCGATATTCAATTGTCTATATGAATCTTTTTTGGTTGTTTAGAATTTTACCATCAGCACCATTGGTGATACAATCTGTAGTATAATGGCTTGCGAGATAAAAGCTCTCTTTCCTGGCGAAGCTGCTCTTTGAGCAAGTCGAGGTCAGTCTCTCTTCTACCAGTGTCGATATCAATCTTACTTGCTGGGAGTTGGAAGATCCAGTTTCTTTTCCAGATCTTGTGACCGATGTAAAACAAAATCAAGATGACACCTCCCAAGTATGATAAGAAGAAATTGTAAGCACTGGGTGCTTCACCAATTGGGAAAAGTGCAAGCCAGAACTGAGCAATCAACACCAAACAAAAAATAAGACCGCCAAAGTACGATCCGCAAACACCTGTCTGTGCAACAAATGTTAATTCGTCAGTACCTCTACCCTGAGCCTTCAAAGCGCTTCTGAATCTGATATGTGCCCAGTTGATTGAGATCCACAGTGCAATGGAACTCAAGGCTGAGATACTCATGAGCCAGTCGAACACATCCGACTCTTTCCCACTGGCGGCAATAAATGCTAGTAAAGCAAAAACGTTGGAGATACCAATGGCCACTAGCGGCCGCCCCTCTCTGTCCACGTACGCACAGATTTTTGGGGCCAAGCCCTGCTCGGCCAAGGAAGTCAAAGTTCTTGAAGATGCATACACAGAGGTCGATGCAACTGAGATGATCGAGATCAAGATGACTGCATTCATCACGTGGGGCAACCCTTTAATTCCACCTTGTTCAATAGCAATAACGAAGGGTGAAGCGGTCACATCAACGGAAGACGCACCCAACAATCTTTTGGAATTGTAAGGCACCAAAAAACAGATCAAGGTTAAGGAGACTAAGTAAAACATAAGAATTCTCCAAAACACTTGTTTGATGGCTTTTGGTAAAGCATGTCTGGGGTTTTCTGACTCAGCGGCAGCAAGACCCACCATTTCTACTCCAGCATAAGCAAACGCTGCAGTAACAAAAACAGATACCACACCTTTAAAGCCGTTAGCAAAAGCACCAGGATTGTGCCAATACTCAGCCCCGTGGCTGTGACCGGAAGGTCCACCACCTGCAGCCAAAACAAGAGAAACAATAATGAAACCAATGACTGCAATCACTTTGATGGCCGAAAAGACAAACTCGGTCTCACCATATGCTTTGACACCAAACATGTTGATTGAACACACGAGCACGTAAAAGATTAGTACCCAAACGTCGGGGTTAATAGTGGAATTCCAGTACTGCATTGTGATAGAACTACTGACAAGCTCCAACGGGAGTAACACTAGAAACTGAATAAAGTAGTTCCATGCAACTGAAAATGCAAGTGATGGGTCGATGAATCTGCCCGCGTAAAGATTAAAGCCCCCACTGACGGGGAATGTGACGGAAAGCTCTCCAAGACTTTGCATTGTGGTAAATATAGCAAGTCCTGTAACTGTCCATGTGATTAAAATACCTCCGGGTCCTCCAGTACTTAGAGCTGACCCTGAGCCCACAAAGAGGGCACTGCCAATGGAAGAACCAATGGCAATCATGGAGATATTTCTGGATTTTAATTTCCTCTTCAACGGCGACTTGGATGTGAGCAAGTTGGCCTTTTCTATATCATTCATATCAGAATATGACTCTTCGTCTTCTTCAACATTCACTCTTTTGAAGGAATCTTTGAAGTTCTGCCACCTCAGAAATTCCGATGTCAGGTATTCCTGAGTAACCTCAGGTATTGTTTCGGACAGCTTATCCATTTCTAACATGTTGCCAAGGAGACTCGAGTTGTGTGTATGTTGCAAAGTCTTTGTTTCAAAATAAGAGCTCTAGTCTCTTGAGTAGTAAAAATCTCGCGCACTAATGACGCAGAACTAGGAACGAGAGTATTTTTTTTTTTTTTTAGTTCTATCGTTTCATGTTCTCACTATATATTTCCACCACATTCCCCAACTATTGAGCTGAATCTGGTGTTCGGGATACTTGGATTACTTTTTTTTTTTTTGTTATTTTTTACTATGCATTAGTGCTTATACACTTTGATGTTCATTCAACAATTTTGCAACAAGCATTCGCAAGCCTAGAGATTCGTTAAATGCCTTGCCGAAATGCGTCAAATCACGTGCAGATAAGTTCCGTGACCGGCCGGTGTGCATGATAAGTTCTGGCCGACACATTAGAGTGTCTTGACCAGCTCGAATCAACCGTAAATTAAATCCACAACGTAACAAAACCAGCCACCCCAAGTTACTTTTTGCATTAATTTTTGCAACCAGTATGGTTTGATATTAGATAATAGAGTTCCGCAGTTGTAGCCTTCAGATTCAACACCCATGCCCCACTTGATATTGGTCCTCACGTTACATCCATTCCAGAAGTTCCACCACTTGTGACGCTCACAAGGAATCAAACGTAACAAGTTCTTCTTGAGTGGTCCACGAGGTCCGTCGATGTATTTGTAGCCTCCAATAAGAGAATGTTTCTGGCGAGGGTCCGAGCTTTTCAATTGTCGATCGCCCCAATGGCCTGAAAACGCAAGCCAGTTGCCATATTCAGACTCTCTTCCCACATGATTTGGGTTTGCGTTGGTCTGAGCAGGATGGACTTCTGTACCGTCATATGTGTATGCCAAATAGTTCTTGGTGGGATTCCATAACGGGCCCCGGTCGGTGAAATCGGCCAATATCTCGTAGGGTAAATCGTGTGGATGTGTTCCAACAGAAACATAATTTGCATGTGTGCCTCTGGCTGAGAAAATGATGGGATGGTTTGTGTCCAATTCATATTTCTCAAGATTGTTGTAATAGTAAGCACCACCGCCACCGTGGGCAGACATCCACACAATAACTGGCTCACCATTATAGAAACGTACGAGAGAATGCTCCCAGTCGCCCACATGATTACCATAAGGCCCGGAACCCATAACAAAGGGGCCCAAATTGAAGGAGTAGAAGTAAAACCAGAAAGCATCCACCCAGCCGTTTCCTTTGTCGACAACAATCAATGTGGCGGGTGCATCTTTGATTTCACCGTTCCGTAAAGACGGTTTGTTTCTGATTCCGGTGATCCAGTCCGGGTCTTTATCAAAGTCCTCATTAGCGGTCATATAGAGATTTGATGATCTGGGCAAATCTTCAAGCATGGTGATATTTAGCTTGCCATTCTCGGTGCCTTTTATGGTGGAACCATTCTTGTGAGTGATCCTGAAGTGTTCCACAAACTCCTTGATATCATAAGGAAAATACCTCTCTTCCGAGTAAAGGTGGACTAGGGGAGCAAAGTCAATCACATACGGCGGAACTTCGCCTGGTTTCAAGCTTCGCTCATGCGCACGGGGAGTCAGTAAAATGGGTTTGTATTTCTTGGAGTCGAAAGGGGGCTTGAGCACATTCTCAATATCAGCATATTCTGCATTAAGTGCCTGTGCAATGTAACCATCACCCAAATCAAAAGGCGTAGCCAATACTGTGTCAAGCACCGCACAGAGAAGTATTAGTAATGACTGTGGATACATGTGAAATGGGTTGTGGCTTTCTTTCGTCCGAAATGTCTCGTTACAAAAAAGCTGCTCTGTAGATTTTGGGAGTGAGAGATGATAATCCCGGTGTATGAGTCGTTTTCAGTGAGAAGAAGTTGTGGTTAAGGGGTAGATAAGCGATACGGACCCGGTTGCGCGGAGCCAAGTGTAAGCAGCATCCATCTTATGCGCAGCGAAGTGTTATCTATACGAGAGCGGTCACGTGCCACAAGGGCTTACATTAATGCTATACGTACGTACAAGTAAAGCTAGAGTTCGACTTCGGGCCTTAGAAAATAAAAACCTGATCACCCAACTTGCTAACGGGCTTAGCCTTAGGGTAACCCAAACCCTGTGCTGCCTTCTTGATAGCTGACACCATTGGTGGAGGGCCACAGATCAACAAACTGGTGTCTTCGTGGTGCTTAGGCAAGTGCTTGTCCATGATTTCTGGTGTAATAAAGCCAACTGATCCCTTCCAGTTCTCTGGGGGGTTGTTCAACACATAGTGGATAAAGAGCTGGTCGGGGTGTTTAGCCTCCAAGTCCTCGAGTTCTGCTCTCAACAAGATGTCATTATCGGAAACATTGGCATACAATAAGTGGATCTGGGTCTTGTCTTTAGGGTTTTCCAAAATGGCAGTGAGAATCTGGTACATAGGAGCGATACCCGTACCTCCGGCCACCATGCCCAACTTCTTGTGCATGTTTGGGGTGTATTCGAAGAAACCCTTGGGGCCTCTAACGTCAATGTTCTCGCCCAACTTCTTCGACTCCACATATTTTGAGATGTTACCATTGTCGTAGGTCTTGATCAACAAATCGAAGGAGCCTAATTGGTCGTCATTGGAGATCGGTGTGTAGGAACGAACAATCTCTTTACCATCAATGATGGCAGAAATGGAAATGTGCTGACCAATTGGCAACCCCAATCTATCAGTTGAGTTAGGCAAACCAAACTTGTAGATGCACGAATTGTGGGACACTCTCTGCTTCTCGATCAAGGGAAACTTTCTGAATTCCGTTGGGGACAAGATAGCCTTAGGAGCCTTGTTCTTTTGAACATAGTAAAGCAACACGAAGGAGCCGATTATGGCAACTACTGTGGCAAGAACCACAAGAGGGTTTGCGTGCTCAGCCATGGATGTTTTTGTGCCTTGTTGAAAAGAGAAAACGGCGATAATCAGCTGATCGAAAGAATATTTATATCTTCAGCGGTGAATTCATGTGCAAGTTTCGCACCAAAGGTGGAAAAAGATTGCCGGCACTTGTTGAGTTCACGTGCACGCTTGCGCGAGTTTTGGCTGTTTTAGGGCGCGAATACCGAGAGCGTTTGATGGGTCCCTGTCCACTCGAAGTCGCTGTGGTTGCATACTACTCCAGTTTGATTTCCATGACTTAATTACAGGGTTCAGACTATTGTGATCAAGTATTAAAAGTCTGAGCGTGTTGAGGGTCAGAAATAATCAATTTCTGCAAATAAATGTGTAAATGTAAGTTTTTGCCCATCCATTCAAGCGTGCACTGAACCAAAAGTTCTTAGCATCCATCATTCAACTACAATGAATGAATTGTAATTCACAGAATATAAATTATTCACAGAATATACATTGTAATTCACGAGACAGATCTCAAGATTCTTCCTCTTCTAGACTCTTAACGTTCCATTGTCCAGTTATGTCCCACCTGGAGCCCTTCGCATTAAAGCTCACATACTTTACAAACTTGAGCACGCTTGGATCCCTCAACATGAGATTGAGACTATTCCATTTGCACTGACTTGTGAATAGAACAGAGTCATCCGCTGGGTCACTGGCCTTATAAATGGCCGGATCATCGTCTTCAAAATCACCGTCACCAGAACCGTTGTCCATGGTCATACAGAGCTCATAGCCTCCATACTCACCCGACTCCCAATTGGACTGAACTGCTGCGGTGGGAGTCAATCCTAGGGTTCCCTCCAATAAGACATTGAGCTCGTCATTTCTAGCCAAATTCTTTTCTGTAGTTGTGGCGAGAATAAAGTCTTGGCCAGGCCGGAATCTTCTTGCTAAAAGCTGGTCACTTGTTGGTACCAATTCAGTAACAAGAGCCAACCATTTTCTGTAGGCGATGGATTTCATGAACGAGCAAAGCCCAATAAGCATTTTATCGCCTGTTTCCTTTGAAACTCTGCGGCTAAGCTCAAAGTTGGGAAGTTCTTGTGGAGAAACGTGATTCACCCGACTAACTGAGGCCTCGTCCAAACCAAATTCAGCCTTTCCATCAATATACATGTATCTTTGCTTATGTGGAGGCACGGCACATTTCCAAGGGAACTTTATATCATCAGCTAAAGCAGGTGCTTTTTGGTCTAGCTCCAGATTGCGGAGAGTTGTCTTCAACACGTCAGCGTAGTCTTTTTTCAAGAAATCATTGATTTCTACAACTGACTCTTCGAGGAACATACCTCTTAGTTGCAACACCGTATTTTTCGCTAGATAGATGGGGTTCAAAAATTCCCCTAAGTATGCAAGATCCTCGGACGTGAGCCACAGCTCCATTTTAGGGTCTGAATTCACTAAGGATTCGTAGATTTGTCTCTCTTCTTTAGGGTAGTCTACGCGGAGAGGCTTTGGGAAGTCAAATTCCTGAAGCTCCTTAGTCTGAAGTTGTCTCAAGGTACTGCGACTCTCAGTCTCCTCCTGCTCTCCTGGAACATAGCCAGGCTCACCTTCTTGGGGAATATGAAACCAGCCTTGGATCGAAAGCCGTTGTTTATCCACACGAACCTCTTCCACGTCATGAAAAGAAAGACCTGGCTGGACGGTGAAAAATGCAATTTGGTTGAATTGAGGCGTCAACTTGGTTTCGTAGTCTGTTTTAGGCACATTAGGCACCACTGCAGGGAACAACCTCAAAGCGCCACCATAGTGGGGCTTCCAGAGTGCATCTGGGCTGGGCATGTAGAGAATGAAACTGACCCTCCGCGAGCCAATCACATCGTCATGGGTCAACAAATGACACCCTTTTGTATAGGCATTGATGGACATGTCAGTTTTCAAGCCGCTCAACTTTCCACATCCCGTGACTTTCGATATAAAGTCTCTGAACTGCTCGGAATAGATGGCAGCTCTTAGTTTGTATAGAGAAGGTAAGCGAGATAAGTCGTCCCAATCTAACCCCGACAAGTTAGCTAAATCGCCCGATTGGTAGACTTTGTAGATGTCGGTTTCCTTTTTTGTAAATGCGATTTCATTGAGGACCTCAGTACGTACGTTTCGTAATAACGTGTCGTCCATGAGCTCTGTAACGGTTCCCCATTTATAAGGAGAACTATTAGAGATGTCATTTTGCAATGACTCTTGGAAAGAATCTTGAAAGATTTTTTTGTTTAAGAACGAGGAAATCTCCTCCTTGGAAAATTCAGTTTTTAAGCTTTTCTGGTGCTCATGGTGTGTGGGCACCTCTGCCTGTCTCTTTGACATTGTAGTGGTGATGCAAAAGATGAGCCGCGAGAAAACTCACACCACTTCTTGCTTGCGTCAATCGTCATCAGTACATACGAATTTTACAATAAAAAAAGATCGTAGGTCATGTGCAGTATAAAGAGGAATCGTTCAAGAAACCTATCTACAAAGTCCACGATTTGAATATCTTCCGTTGTTACATATCAGACTGTGCCATCGCTTGCTTACATACTGTCCTTACTCTGTCCATACTTTCCGTGATATCCATTCTCTATAATATTTATACGGTCTGTCCGCACTACTACTGCCCGCACTACTACTGCCCGCACTGTTTAGACGGGATTAACAACATAGTCTAAACAGACATTATTCGAACGTTACAATTGTTCCGATGGATAGCTGGCTTCAAACACTTTCTTCCAAATACTTACAGATTTCAAAGATTCAATCAATACCATGTGATTATAGCCGCTTCTGGCCATCTCTAGCATGAAACTGGAGTCTGGATGTCAGGTCATGTGATGTACTTTTCAAACAGCGTCGCAATCAGATTATGCGCGATGGTGTCGCCGGTACAGGACCGAATCAGCTGAGTCATAGTGAAAAATCACCGAGTCCGCGAGCCCACTCTTCCACGCAATTACCACTTGCAACTACCACTTGCCTTTGCTACTTGTATTTAATACTTGACTCTATTCTTTGGTATTTCCTAGATACTAGAAACATAGATTTACATAGACTCTCATAATGTCTAGTCCCCAACCAGACCTTCAGAGCTCCTACAACTCAGTGCTTGACTTCAAGCATCTCCAATCAGCCGGGTGGGTTATTCAGAAGTTTGGTGGAACTTCTGTGGGCAAGTTCCCCGAAAATATCGTCGACAACATCGTCAAGGAGTTCAGCAAACAAAACTCTGTGGCTGTGGTATGCTCTGCTAGGTCTTCCAATACCAAGAGCGAAGGAACCACATCCCGGTTACTTCGAGCTGCAGACTTGGCGGCAGAAAATGGCGATTTCTCCGCCTTGCTTAAAGTCATTGAAGAAGATCACAGTGAGAATGCAAAGAGCAAAATTCAGGACCCTGAACTTCAACGTGAGTTGATAGAGCAGTCTCGCTCGGAATTGGCGAGGGCTCATGAGCTTTTGCATGCATCCAAAGTCATTGGCGAAATCAGCCCCCGGACTTTGGACAGCGTCATGTCCATCGGAGAAAAATTATCGTGTTTGTTTATGGCTGCATTGATGAACGATCGTGGCTTGAAGGCGGAATACGTTGACCTTAGTTGTATCATTCCCTTGGATTATGATTTTTCCCGTGGTTTCGACGAGAGCTTCTACCAGTACTTGAGCTCCAAGCTTGGAGAAAAGGTCCGGGCAGTGGATGCAGGCACCATCCCTGTTCTTACTGGTTATTTTGGTGTTGTTCAAGGTGGGCTTCTCAATGGTGTCGGTCGTGGCTACACTGACTTGTGTGCTGCTTTGGTGGCTGTCGGAGTGCAGGCAGAGGAGTTGCAAATATGGAAGGAAGTTGACGGTATCTTCACGGCTGATCCCCGGAAAGTACCCAATGCTCGTCTTTTAGACAGCGTTACTCCTGATGAAGCTGCAGAGTTGACCTACTACGGATCCGAGGTCATCCACCCATTCACAATGGAACAAGTCATCAAAGCCAAGATCCCTATTCGGATAAAAAACGTGGATAACCCAAGGGGTAATGGTACAGTCATCTACCCAGACAACATAGGAAGAAGAGGCGAGGCCACTCCTCCACATCCACCTGCAGCATACGAGACGTTGTCATCGAACTACATCCAAACCCACAAGAAAAGGTCAGCTACAGCTATCACTGCAAAACAAGATATGGTGGTGATCAACGTGCATTCCAACAAGAAAATATTGTCGCATGGCTTCTTGGCTAACTTGTTTACCACTTTGGACAAGTATAAGTTGGTGGTAGACTTGATCAGTACATCTGAGGTACACGTCTCCATGGCCATGCAAATTCAGCTTGAGCAAGAGAAGAGTTTGAAGTACGCTCTTAAAGAATTGAGGAACATGGGAACCGTGGACGTGACTAGAGAAATGACCATTGTGTCTTTGGTTGGAAAACAAATGGTGAATCTCATAGGTATTGCCGGCAATATGTTTAAGATTTTGGCCGATGAAAAGATCAATATCGAAATGATCAGCCAGGGAGCGAATGAGATCAACATTTCCGCTGTGATCAACGCCAAAGATACTATCCGAGCATTAAAATCCATCCATTCTGGCTTGCTAGAAAATACCTATGGTTACACGAACGAACAATCTGCCACAGATTCCCGCTTAGAGGCTTTGAAGTTACAGTAAATACATTATTCATAATGCCATGAAGACATAGAAGCTTACGTAATGCTTTAGAAGACAAAACAGATAATGAGACTGTAATGTTTGGCATAATAGTAATGGTGAATTAATTAGGTAACATTACAAAAGATGAAACTGAAGTATTTGGCATTGCAATACTGGTCTTAAAGCCCGTTCTCTGGAGCAGCCACTCTAGATTAAATATCAAAGTCGTTCGACTCGGAATTCCGAGAGGCCGCCTTACTTCCCAGCGTCTTGTTGTTCTCGTCAATGATGGATTCAAAGTCACCAATCATACCACCCAACAACTCAGTGGCTAGTTTATGATAGGCCAATTGAGCCTTGATCAACTCCAACAATTCCTCCACCGGTTTTGCCTGTTGCAAGACATTTTGCATCACGGAAAGCGCGTCCTCCACAGTGTTAGCGAACTCGTCTTCTGCGTTTTCCATGGCAACTCTCAATTGGGGCTCTTTAGAAGGGTTAGAGCAGTGTGATAATGCTTGTCTTGCAACATCGTAGTCAATTCTCTTCTCCTCCACTTTCTTTTGAATAGTCGAGCTTTGTGCAAGAAGAGACCTCAAAGTCGTCGATAACGGCGTGTTGAACTTAGTTTTGATCAATTGGTCCTGGCCCAACCTTGCGTTGGCTATCTTATTCAAGTTTGAAGAGTACAAGTCCAACGCTTTGACCAATGGATCTTTGGCATTGTCGCCGGAAGATGTCAAAATAGAGCCATCAGTGGCTCTAGCAAGAGCATGATACATGGTCTTTGGGGGCTTGAAATCGTTGCCAGGAGATGACACAAAGGCAGCTTGTGCCTCAGCAGGCGTGGTTGCTTTAGACAAATTGCTTAATCTGTCCGAGATGTTCTTGCCAAACTCGTTAAAGGATTCTTGCAAATTAAGGGGATAATCATAGGACTCGCTTTCGTAGTTCTGGGTCACTTTCAAAATATTCTTGTATAACTTCTCGACGTTATTGCATTTTTGCGCTAACTCTGTGTACTCCGATGGCAATTGACTGATTTCCTCCAAATTGACCTTTCCGATTCTCTCTTGGACCATACGAGTCGTTCTTTGAGCGAAGGGCAAGACCTCATTGTTGAATTCGGTACTGACTCTGTCACCCAAAGACTTCAAGTTGGTGGTGATATTGGAGAAGTTAAAAGACATGGCGGCAGTTCTTGACTGTGTTCGCTAGAATATTGTTTAGATTCGAAACGCCCCCTGTCAGGAGGAATGTCAATGGGTCACGTGGCTGATCGCGGAAGGCTTCGTCTGTATGTAAGTCTAAGGCACCTTAAACAAGATCACAATGGTACTTTTGTTACAGAGGTAGCATTCATAGTAAATTCGAAAGCATCTTGGCTAGTGCTGGTGCTTTTTTCTGTATCAATTATTGGTTCTAAAATTCTAAGCCTGCCTCAAAAAAGTCATATACGGCACTCGTAAATCTTTTGGCACCCTCTGCCAAAGACTCGAGAGAATTTGCCGGAGCATACGTCAACCTAAAGAAGTTGCCTCTGGTCAAGCTAAATTGTTTATCAACCGCCATATTATAGCCTGTGACAACCCCAACACCATATGCACGGAATTTCCACTCAAGTAGCTCAATCTTCTTCAAAGTATCAGTCCCTTCTGGGAAGTTTATGATAACACTCACAAACATTCCAGCTCTCGGGTCTATAACCTCGAATTGACCCGCTTTGAAAGCCTCCAGTTCATACAACTCCCTAAGTAAAGTATTTCTGCGGTCAGTATATACCTTGCGAAGTTTGAGAACCCATTCCAACCAGCCATCGACGCCTTTGAATTTTTGCTCGATGATATTGTTCAACAAAAGCTGCGATGCTCCTGATGGAGACCGAGTGACGACGTTGGCGTATTTTTCAATTGCCTCGATGACTTCCTTGTGTCCTACAAGAAAACCCAATCTTAAACCTGGAGCAAAGAGTTTTGAAAAAGTTTCGACGCGAAGAACCCTTCCGTCTGTATCTATAGTGATGTATGACGGAATGAGGTGTTTTTCCAAGTACTCGTTTAAGCTTAAACTCAGCCAATCTTGAGTTTGAATTCCGCTTTTGTAAGGCTCAAGTGTCAAGTACCCATACGGATCATCCTCAATGATTGCGAAGTCATGGGTTTGCGCCAAATTGTAAATCTTTTTCCGGAATTCTAAGCTTTGGGTGAGCCCCGTTGGGTTTTGGCCAGATGAGATAGTATATAACGCCTTAGGCTTCTTACCCTTGAGCTCAGGATGGACTTGGTCCCAGTTCTCCAACAAGTCCTTCAAGTAGTCATAATCAATTCCATCGCTATCACTTTGATCGGAGCTAAACCTCAATTTGATGGGAACCGCAATCGCTCCAGCATTTTGGACACACTGCAATATAGGAGTGAATGTGAATTCCTCCATCAACACAACCTCACCTTCATCCAAAAAGACATCAATGGCTTTGTTCAAGCCATCTCCAGCTCCAGTGGAAAGAATTGTGTCCCAATCTTCATAATTGGGCTGATTGGTCTTTTTTACCACATCCCTTGTGAACTGAAGTAATGGTGCTATACCCGTTACCAATGAGTACTGAAGCCCGGTAGCTAAGTCTATGAGTTGTTTGTCCTCTGAGTGTTTTTCAATTGAAACTGCAGCATTCTCCGCCGGTTTCTTAATCCCCGCAAACTCCACATACTCTTTGGATTCCTCAAATGGGTAGTCCTTGACATCTACTTTGATAGAATTGACGGGAAAGAACCCCGCATTAGGAGTACCATAGTCTAAGCGGAGGGGTGCCGGGTGCGCCTTGAAATTTTTTGGGGCATTCTCAAGATTGTCGAGAGTAAAATGGGTTTTAGAACGAGCATTGGCTCTTTTCGAGATTAAATGTGACATTGGGCTTGATTTGTGTGAAATTCCTCCGTAACATCCGCGTCCTCTTATACTCGTAACTGAGGCTCGTGCGCGTCATTCTGCAGAACCATGTGTGAGATCCACAGTTATCGTCATTAATAAGCATTAAACGACTTATGGCCACGGCCAACTGGAAATCACAACACTTGATTTTGTTCGAATTGGGATATTATGATTTCTATGCAGGAGCTTTATACCATCATGTCATCATCATCATCCAAGAACCCATCTTCTAAGTAGCTTAGCGTCGTGCATGCCCTGTACTCATCGATGGTGGCTAACACGCTCTCTTTGCATTCATTGAACGTGTCCAACACTCGAGACCTCTCTTCCTTGTCATTTGTTTCCGTGTAAAAATTGATGTAAGCGGCTCTTCTCGCAAGTAGGTCATATTGCCTGACAATTTTGGAGAATAACTGTGTGATGGAGGTGTTGTTAGAGATTTGGTAGCCACTAAGTTCGTTTCTGTGTGTTGAATTGCTCGATGTATGTGGCAGTCGACGTCCATTGACAAAGTTGATCGATGACGACGTCCAAGGCACAAACAGTACCCTTTGTTGTGCTCGGATGGCAGCCTTGCGCAATTCCTGCTGATCGATAGTGTCCCCAATAATATAATCGAGCATGGAAATGTACTTCGGAGTCTCGCCCACGTGGTTCATCTTGTACTTATCGTTGAGCAATTCCATGATAATTTCATTTTCCTTCAAACTGGTGTGTTTGCTTCTGGGCGTGGTTCCTGGAATGCTAGAAAAAGGCGCTATTGCTGATGAGAGAAACTTGAGGTCTGGTGTAGGCACTAATGTGGAAATGATGCTCTCGTAGGAGCTGTGCATATAGCTGGGAAATCGAAGAGGATTGGATACTCCACTGGCAATGTAAGCAATCAATTTATTTTCATTTTGAAAAGCACCCGTTTGGTGCTCCTTGCTGCTGAGGCTTGGAGATAACAACAAAGACTCTACCGAGTTCAACGAGTCGTTATCGAAGACGAATGTCGCGTCAGTAAAATCTATGAGTCTTTTCAAGGTCAACACGGTATTATAGGGCTGGACAACGACGTCAGAGGTTTTGTCATTTGACGGGAAGATCAGGAATGTGGTGAGTAATTTCTTACTTCCGTACCTATCGCTCAACAATTCAAGTAAATAACTGCCTAATCCAGACCCAGTACCGCCTGCAACACTGTGAAAAAGCTGAAAAGCACTAAAGTTGTCACATTTGTCCAACTCTCTGTCTACCAAGTTCATAAGGTCCTCCTCATGCTGCGACGCGTACAGATGTCCATGCTGCCAGTTGTTGGCAGCTCCTGTTCCGTTGTCACTCAAATGAATATTTCTCTGATTAACCATTGGTAACTGCGTTAGACATTTGCCTATCACTGATGGCTCTAGGTCTATCAAAATCGATCTTGGAGAGTATTTGTTTTGCTCACTATATGTGAAAAACACATCAGTTTTTTCGGGTACATTCTTGCTGAAAGCTTTGCTGGGATCGGACGATGCATAAGGATCATCAACTTGAGAGTGTGTGATTTGGTTTGGGATTTGGGGCGTGCCGTCGGCCTGGATTCCGTGCTCTAGTGCCAACTGGTTCCAGTACTGAAGTGCTACCTGATTTCCACACTGTCCTGCTTGTAAGGACACAATTTCCCTATATAGTTAGTACTCTATATTTCCCTGACATTCGAGAAGACACTCTACTAATGTGAGTGGAATTGTACCACGTACCCAGGCATTGTTGATGTTGATAGTGTTTCAATTTTGTCACTGCGAGCGCGTTCTAGATGAGGGCTCAGACGCGAAATCTTGACCACACAACTACCTTACTATCTTATGAGCAGATTTGAATGAGTGATGAATAAAAAGAATTTCATACTGGAGCCTGTAGTGGATTTAAAAAATTTAGAAAAATAATATGGACGAGATCGGAATCGAACCAATGACCTTCTCCTTGCAAGGGAGACGCGCTACCAACTACGCCACACGCCCATTTCTTCCAATTTTAACCTTGCGGTCAAATCCATCAAGATGTTAGAGGCGATTTATCGTCTTCATCTTCTTGCTAGCGTTCATTTGAGATTAACTCTTAATTGTGCGCTATATTTTAGTTGGTGCTAGATCCAATTATATTACTGAAATCCAAACTTTACTGGGCATTAAAACTACCTTCGTACTCGCTGGTGGACCGTAGTCGCTCTTCATTCTCGGTCTCGTTGTACTCCAAAGACATTCGCAACTCGTACCTTACTATCGGAGCTAACCTATCGTTACCGGAATGTGCATGTTGCTACTGCAGTTATGGAATCCGTATTTTCCTGAGAAATTCTAGAGATTGGTAATAATACATACCTGCCAGGTGCTGCACATGTCGATCATGACGTTTCTAGTTCTTTACATGCCTGTCTATAAATCTCATGAAATCAAAGAGGAATCACACTCTTATAAAAAGATAAAGCACCCGCCTGATAGGTTCCCATTTAGTGTTTGCCCTGGTTATTCATATAACGGAAAGTCAAGAAACTCGTAGTAACATTCAGTAGTCACGTGCATTTCCTTGTGTCCCCAAAAGCATTGATACGTTTAGTTATCAATTTACCGGCGATTGGTCGCTTGCGATGTTCCAAACTAAGGCTCCCAAACGCGTGAACTATATCCGCAGGTGGAGAGCTTCCAGATACGAAACCATAGAACACTATAAAATTATTGTGAGTGGATTGTTTAGACACATGAATTAGGGCACCAGAAAGGAGTTTGAAGACTATTCAGCTGTTTTAAATGCGGCACACTTTGCCACTGAAATCTATGTAAGGAATATACCTTCTTGTGCAAGTATCAAATAGTCACTTCTTTCTGATAAAGTCGCGGTCTACATGTTCAAGAACGGCTTTAGGAGACAATTCCGTGACCCAATCGCCTTTCTCAGATTAACCGACTTGCATATGGTTTACCCCAACTACTTGGATCCATTTCTACATTTCGGCAAAATTCCGAGTCGCTACATAAAAGACCAGCTTGGGCGCTTGGCTATCTTGGAGTGGATGTTAGGATTCTGATGAGGAAGCTAATATGCAAGGTCTAGGGATGGACCTTTAAGCTTAGAAGTTCTCATTCTTCTCATTTGGGCGGTGTTATTGACTTTTGGCAAACATGACCAATTTAGTGTATATGGAACACCAATTTTATACTTCATGCGATCAGTAATCATACTTCACGCTTCTATACTTCCTACCTTGTGTACCTATACTAGGAAATCCCTTCTTAACTGCTCCTCATCGACACTCCTCAAACTAGAGCAGGCATCCGTCAATGTATAGTTTATTCCACAATTCAAAGTCTTAGTCTCCTCAATCACCGTGCCTGCTGACTGCACCTCTTTGACCTGTATCTACTTCTGTTTCATCTGCACTCTGCATCTCTGAAACATGTGAAACTTCTTGTAATCCTGCATGTTGTTGTTATACTGCATATACAATGCTCACAGTTCAACAGAACTCCCATGCATGTATATGATGTATGCAGTTCCTCTGATGCGAACGGGGACCCTTGATTATTTTAGGCTCAATCCACACCATGATAAAGTAGGAGTGTGGGGAGCATATTATAAAGCGAGTTAGTAACTTTTGTATTCTTACTCTAGTTTAATACGGGAGTCCACTCACACACTCACGAGAGACTTGGAAGAGCAAAGTCCGAAAGTTACTGGTATGACTAGATTTATAACGTCACCTGTTTTGGTCTTGAAGCGACTAGATGGAACCACAGTTTCTTTGAAATTGGAATCCTGATACTTAATGATTTCAAACTCTACCCCGCAGAATCTGGAATTCTTACCTAGCGGCTGTGATTACAAACATCATGCTTTAGATCCTATTCCAAGGTGGGAGAGTGTGCCCTGTACGCACAGTACGAGAAATTTCCCAAAAAGGTAATTGCCTCAAGCAGTAATTAACTACAGCTTAATATCATATTTCAATTTGTATTGTGTCTATTCGACTAAAGAAGAAGGAGTATCTCGCAAAGCATGTAAGAATGGGAGAGTAGTGTCATCCAGCAAAAGAGCGAAGAAATTATAAAAGGGTAGAAAGTTGTGGAAGTGAATTTCTCACAGAGAAATTCAATGGTATATACTGATCAAGTCAGTTCCTCCTTCTTCAGTGATGCAACATGTTCATTCGGCTTTTTTTTTTTAGTTTTTTGTTTAGCAACTTAGTAGTTGTAAGATCTTCTCTTTCTTCTCTTCTTACAGCTAGCACCGGAAGGAAGTGCAGTTCCGGTAGCAGTAAAGCTTGGAAGTGTGGTGGTGGTAGAGGTTTGAGTGACGAGACCAGTTGGAGTACCAGAGATGGTAGAACCACCACAGTTGTTGAAAGCAGCAGCCAAGGCGTTGAAAATGACAGTCTTCAAGGTGTCAATGTTGAAGAACTCCTTGAACAAGGAAGTAACCAAACCAGAATCGATAAGGGCGGAGATCAAGCTACCGAAGTCAATAAGGTTTTGGTTGAACAACTCCTTAAGCAAGTCAGCACCGAACAGCAAGAATTGAGGGTCGACAATCAAAGCTCTCACCACAGAAGATGCCAAACCAGAGTTGGCCAAAGACTCCAACAAGTTGTTGACAACACCATCATCGTCGTATCTCTTAGATGGGGTAGGGACCCAATCGTCGTCTTCCTCCAAGAATCTTTTGACACTGACAGACTGGCCGTTAAGCTTAGCTTCGATCTTTTCGACCAAGTTACCGATTTCTGTCAAAGCCAACTTGAAGATGTCCTGGTAGAGAGAACAGTCATTGATCAAGTCCTTAATGACCTTGGTGGCTAAACCAGAGTCGTTCAAAGCAGTCAACAAAGTCTTCAAAGAAATGAGACCGCTCTTGATGATAGTAATAGCAGCCTTGGTAACGATTGGTTGCAAATTCTTGTTGTCAACCAAACCCTGGATGATCTTAGGGGCAAGGTTTGTGGAGTTAATGGCAGCCAAAATTTGGGTGACAATTGCATATTCTCTGGCTTGAAGTTCAACTGGGTCAGTTACCATGCCTCTCTTGACAGTGTGAGAGTCCAAGGCGAGGATCAAGTCGTTGATCTCATCCACTTGTCTCTTAGTGAGAGAAGTTTCTGTGACGGCAACATTAGCTGGAGCAGCTTGAACATTTGTAAGCAAAGCCAAAGCGAGAGTGGCGGTGATTGTGGAAGTCTTCATTCTATCTTATAGTGGGAGGAGCTGAGGAATGCAAAATTAAATACTATGAAAGATAGAAAAGAGAAGGAAACTACGGGGGATGCGAGAGAATATATAAGAAAACAGAGCTAGCAAAAACCTGTGGGAAGGCTATTGCTAAAACGGGAACTATTTCTGCTTACGGGAAGTGGAGGTTCTATGTGTCAGATTTGGCCTGGGTTTTGGGGTATGAGGCCTTAGGTATTTCCCCAATGAGTTATAAAACTGGAGTGCGCATTGGGGCATATTTCCTGAAAGGGCAATTCAATTGACCTGCGCGAGGCAACGGACTGCATGGCCACCCAGTTCGCCTCAAGCACCATGTCCTATTCAGGAAACAGCAAATTTCTTGTGTACCTTTCTTAATAGCTACGTACGTTCTCTAAGTGCTTTCTGCAGCTCTTGAACTCACCCAAACTTCTTTCTAACTAAAGAAGTTTTTCCACTTCGGGCTGTGACCTACGGAAAGCACCAAATAGCTCGGTTTGCATGAGGAGCTATTTGTCTAGGCTTGTAACAAACAGAAATAAAGACAATTTAGGTTATTTTTAATTGTCTATTCGCTTTTGACAAGAAAAATAGGCATTTCAGTATCGTGTTCACATCGAAGTATATTTTTGTTGATATTCAGTCAAGGTTCATAGTTTGTGCGTACTCGAAAAGTTTTTAAACAAAATTAATGTATGGCCAGGAATACTACAAACCATCAAACAGTAAACAAAAAATATATATCTCGCCATTCCTATACTCTTACACTCTACAATCAGACACTCTTCATTTGGAGATTTTGGCATTGTAAATTTCGAAAGTAGTTGTCAAAAAAAATCAGCCAATAAATTACAGGGTGTCTTGCATTAAAAATCTTGGAGCCACGAATCATTCTGGAAGTCCATCTCTTCGTCTCTTCGCGTCTGCTCGTATAGATCTGTACATTCAAGACAGCGCGTATGGAAATTCAGGGCACCGAAAAAAATTCCTGAGATACAAAAAAGCTCAAGAACCCTTCCTTTCTGTTTGCACGACAACTCAACGTGTATGTATCTGAAATTTATTTCTGAGGCGCTTTGAAGGATCAACTCTCAGCAGCCCTTAATTTATCTGCTTAATACTGACATTTTCAGCATGCTTTCAAAAATAACTAATGGCGTTACGTCGTTAGCGAGGCTAGCGGCGCTTAAGCCTATTCACTTCTCCATAGTCACATGTTTACTAGCATCGATTGCATACTTGGCCGTAATGGATGAGTACATGCCCGATTCTTTTGAGAAGCAGGATCAAGTTTACTTCTACCATCCACCTGGCCGCTCCAATTACAACAGCTGGGTTCTGGTGGAAGACCCCTCCGCTTACGCTGATGCTACGCAGATGTCTATTGTTCCTTTGAACTTCAGGCGGATGCATTCGTTGCCTGTTCCCGCTATTGAAAACAGTGTCCAGGGTGTCAACAACGAGCGTCTTTTAATAGTACCTTCAGAGAACCTAGAGGCCTCTCTACTCTCTGTCAAGAAGATTTCCCACGAAGGACTCACTTGGAGGGCCAGAAGTAACTACAGATTGCGTCGTATTTTCGGCTATGCTAAGCAGGCGCTTCTCAAAACCCAGTCCATGGTACAAGGTGCCGAACCATTCGACGTGACTATCATCACTATTGCTTACATTGCCATGATTTACACTATTTTGAGAGTCTTCATCGACATGCAAAGCAGCGGATCTAACTTCTGGCTTGCTTTCTCTACACTTGTTTCATCAGCCTTCGCATTCCTTTTCGCCATAGCCTTTACGTCCAAACTTACCAAGTACGGCGCGTCATTGATTTCCATGATTGAAGGTATTCCATTTTTGACTGCTATTATTGGATTTAAACACAAGGTTTCCATTGCGCAAACGGTCATGAAATCTTCTCACAGCCAATCGGATGTGAAAACTATTGTTTCCAAGTCAGTGGCCAGTCACAATTTGAGTATGCTTAGGGACTACATTGGAGTCATTAGTATTCTTATTATGACAGCTTTGTTTTCCAACGAGATGGAGGGCCTTCGCAACTTCTGCTTCTTAAGTTGTTCCATTTTGGCTTTCGACCTTTTACTTATTTACACCTTTTACTCCGCTATTTTGGCCCTTAAAGTTGAGATCAGCAGAGCAAGAAGAGCCAGCGAGTTGCAATTGGCGTTGGAAGAGGAGGGAATTTCCTCTCTTGTCGCTTCGACCGTCGCAAATCGTAACTCTGACCTTGAGAACTCTACCCACACCGAAAAAAGCTCAATTGCTTTGCCTTTCAAGGTGGCAATGATCTTGTCATTTTTTGCCCTCCATGGATATTGGTTAGGTACTTCATGGTTTTATGGCGAGTCTGATGTGGAGTCGAACCTCATTCCTGACGCCCAAATCCTATCCAAAACTGCTTCCAAGTACATTAGTATTGGCGCACGTGGAACTTTGATTACACTTTTCGCTCCAAGAGTCTACGTTCCTTTGAATACCTTTGTTATCATCGAAGACTCTGTTGTTTTAGTTTTCGAGAAGATATCCAATGCTATTAGAGATAGCTTCATCTCCAAATTTTTGTTATTTGGGTTTGCACTCTCCATTTCTACCAATGCTTATTTTTTGAATGCCAACAGATTGCAACGTCAAGCAACAAGAAAGTTGATTGTGGAGCAAATTTCAAGCCCTACTGAAACTTCTTCCGCTTCAAAAACGCAAAATATTAATAAGAAAAAGAAGTCTCAAAAGAAGAAAACCACGGAAAAAGCGGAAACACAGAAGGACTCAGGCAATGAATCCTTTTCCGAGGACTCCAGTGACGGTACTCTTACGTTCACTGCCTCAAAGAAGATTCAACCTCTTGATGCTTGCATTAAGTTGTGGCAAGACGGAAAGCTCAAGAGTTTGAATGACGATGAAATATCCTCATTGGTTGTTGCCGGAAAAGTACCATTGTATGCGTTGGAAAAGCAATTAGCCGACAATTTAAGAGCTGTGGTGGTGCGTCGTAAGGCGATCGCAAAACTTGCCAATGCTTCAATTATTGATTCTGAAAGCTTGCCTTATGCTCACTACGATTATGATAGGGTGTTTGGAGCTTGTTGTGAAAACGTTATTGGATTCATGCCATTACCTGTTGGTGTTGCCGGACCGATGTACATTGATGGCAAGCCATACCATATCCCAATGGCTACAACCGAAGGGTGTTTAGTTGCTTCTGCTATGCGTGGATGTAAGGCTATCAATGCCGGAGGTGGTGTGAATACTATTATCACGCAGGATGGTATGACAAGAGGGCCATGTGTGCAATTTCCCAACTTGGCTAGAGCTGGTGCATGTAAACTTTGGTTGGATTCTGAAGAGGGCCAGAAAATTATTAAAAAGGCTTTCAACTCGACTTCCAGATTCGCTCGTTTACAGCACATCAAAACTGCTATTGCCGGTACTTTGCTTTTTATCAGATTCAAAACTACAACCGGAGATGCCATGGGAATGAATATGATTTCGAAAGGAGTTGAACACTCTTTAAGCTACATGGCCGAACATTGTGGATGGGAAGATATGGTGACTGTCGCGGTGTCAGGTAACTATTGTACAGACAAGAAACCAGCTGCCATCAACTGGATCGAAGGAAGAGGAAAGTCTGTTGTCGCAGAAGCAACGGTTCCTCGCGATGTTGTTACAAAGGTCTTAAAGTCAGATGTTGACGCTTTGGTCAAATTGAACGTGAGCAAGAATTTGGTAGGCTCTGCTATGGCTGGGTCAGTTGGAGGCTTCAATGCACATGCTGCTAACATGGTGACGGCAATTTACTTAGCCTGTGGCCAAGACCCAGCTCAGAACGTTGAGTCGTCCAATTGTATCACACTTATGGATAAAACACCCGAGGGTGACTTACAAATTTCCGTGTCCATGCCATCTATTGAAGTTGGGACGATTGGAGGTGGAACCATTTTAGAACCACAGGGAGCAATGTTAGAGTTGTTGGGAGTTCGTGGCCCACACGCTACGAACCCAGGTGAAAACTCGCGTCGTCTTGCTTGTATTATTGCATCCGCAGTGTTGGCTGCTGAGCTCTCATTATGCTCAGCATTGGCTGCGGGACACTTGGTCCTGTCTCACATGCAACACAACCGTAAAGCCCCCACCCCTGCAGTTGATGAGAAACCAAAGGATATGGGAAGGCTCACCGACGGGTCTGTTAATTGCATTAAGTCCTAGAAAAAAAAAAAGATTGTTGAAACCATGCATCATTTTAATTAGATTCAATCGAAATATAAAGTACGCAAAAAAATCCTCATTTGTCTTGACCTTCAAGTAACTGCATTTCAGCAGGGGCTTGCGAAATGTCACCTGAGCGGCGCACTGGTGTGTCATAGCGTTATCGGTGCGACACCAATCAGTATTCATACATACACTAGAAAAGCCGTTCTATATTATGGCGGATAATAACCCATCCCAAGTTCCCGGAACACCAATTCCAGAAAATACACCCCATGCTGTTTCGGTAACTTTGCCTACCTGGAGAGCCACAGTAGCTTATGAAGAGGGCGAGAGTTGGGTGGCCGACAAAATGACGTCGGGGTATCCCAGATTTTTCATACATGGAACCATCCAAAAGTTGGCAGCCAAACTCGAGGCCAAATACGCTAGAGCAGGAGAAAAGTGTATGATTTTCGTTTCCTACAAAGTGGCAAAGCTATGCCGGGACTTTATTAGAGCTAAGAGTGATAATCCAAAATCTGTCCGCAGACTCTTACAGTTGGCAGTTTCGAGTCCTACTACAGAGTTCGAGAAGTCGTCTGTGATAGACTGTACGATTGCATGTGTTTTCATGCAAGCACTGGACTTTCCTTTGGCGAAGCAGTTCTGGCAGCACTCTGGAGAGGGTATATCTTCAAGAGCCGCGGAGTATGCTTTGAAAGAACTATTCGAGAACGACAGGAACTCATTAAGACATCGCAATAGAACAAGACAAGAGCTTCAGGCCCAGAGTATCAGAAAGAAGTCACCTTCGATCTCCGCGTCCATACGCTCAAACCTGGCCTCTCAGAATGAAGCCACAGACCATGAGTTTAACACTTTTATAGAGGAAAAGTTTGGCCGTGTTTTAGATCTTCAGTTCTCTGAACAAGCAAAGATTGCGTTGAAGAGAAGAATTAGTGGCACGGCGGAACAAGCCATTGGGGCCGTCATAGAGGACGAGTCTGTAAAGAGAGGAGTAAAAATCTCAGAAAACGATGTCTATTTGTTTCCCACAGGCATGTCATCTATTTTCAACTCACACCAAGCAATCCTCGCAATTACAGACAAACCAAAGAAATCTGTGTGCTTCGGGTTTCCTTATGTCGACACTCTAAACATTTTGAGAAAGTTCGGCGAAGGCTGTATTTTCTACGGCCACGGTGACGAAGCATCTCTCGATGAACTTGAAGAAGGATTAGGATCCGGTGAAATCGAAATTAACGGGCTATTCTGCGAATGTCCCTCAAACCCATTATTGACGACACCTAACTTGAAGCGCATCAGGGCATTGGCGGACAAATTCAGCTTTCCCGTGGTTGTTGATGAAACCGTTGGAAACTTTTTGAACGTGTCTGTATTCCAATATGCTGATATCGTGGTGTCCTCCTTGACAAAGATTTTCTCGGGAGATTCCAATGTCATGGGTGGATCGTTGATTTTGAATTCTTCAACACCGCTGTACAAAAAGCTAAAAGAGTATTTCCTGCTTAACTACGAAGACAATTACTGGGCCGAAGACGTCCTTCACATGGAGAGAAACTCCAGGGATTTCGAAGAGCGTTCTCACAAGGTGAATGTGACTTCACTCGAGGTCGTTAATTTGCTACAGAATAGCCCGCTCATTTCGAAAGTTTTCTATCCATCTCTCTCTTCCTCGAAGAAATTTTACGATGAGATCAAAACCGCTAATGGAGGATATGGAGGTTTGATCTCCTTCTTGTTCCACAACCCCAAACATGCACAAATCTGTTTTGACAAATTCAACTTGCACAAAGGCCCATCCTTGGGAACAAACTTCACTTTGGCATGTCCATACGCGATCTTAGCACACTACCAAGAACTAAAGGAAATTGCAAAATGGGGAGTCGATGAGAACTTAATTAGAATCAGCATAGGACTAGAGGATAAAGATGTTTTGCTTGCAAAGATCAAAGAAGGCTTGGATGCTTGCGAGAAAGTTTAAGATTATATAAATTTATTTATCTGCAAAAGAAAATTTGAAGATATTTGTATATGCGTTTACTTTGGGTATTTCCGATGTGTACATGGCCCAGGAGGCTCGCCAGTTAAAGGTTCATGCGAGACACTTCCCACATACCAGTACCTCCTGTGATTCGTAAAGTATTTTTGCCATGACTCTATATCCTCTTTCGCTTCACGTGGGTCTAAGCCTCTTAGGTCGTAGGTAAATTCGTCTTCTTTAGAGAAGCATCCAGTCACAAATGCTCGTGCGGCATCTCGGCCAGAGAAGAAACTATAGGATCCCTTAGGCCCATAGATTTCCCGGGAGCTGGTGACATCAAAAACGCTACCATTTATGGCAATATATATGGGAAGCTTGGGATCAGTACCATCAAACTGGCTCAAGTCTTGGATCGTCAAGCTGACTGGACTACCGACTGTGCGATACTTCAAGTATCTTGGATCAATGTATCTACCATCATAACCCCAAGTTTTCAGAGATGTAAACCACCAGGAGAGGCATGAGTTGAGAAGAAATAATCCGGCTAATAGACGAAGACCATCTAGAAAGGTGAATTGCGTCCTATCTTGGCTCGACATCTAACCAAAGAGTTTAGCTGCGCAATGAGTGACGGTGTGTGTCTTGTCATATTCTTCAAACGCGAATGCACATACGCCTAACTCTATTCCGTACATGCTTGGCATTCATGTATACTCGTATATTATTTGTAATTGTCCAGTAATTCTATTCAATACCGAAGGCTTATAAAACGTTGTAAAGAAAATTTTCGTTCTGCAGTGGGTTGGCCAGGGCAAAATGAAGTGTGTCTGAGTCCGCAGTCAAGAGATTGGACCAGAACTCATCGTCGAGCTCAAGAAGTGAATCCTTGTCCCCAATTCCCGCGTCTACCATCGATTGACAAGCAGAAAGGCGGCGATCGATCCCAGAAGTCTGACTTGTTCTTCGGTCAGGAGGTAAGAGGTTATTCTGGGAAATGATTGGAGGCACTATGTGAGATTGCGTCTGAAAGTGTCTAAGGGCTTCGGCACCACTGGAAGTTTCCTGTGAAGCATCATGCTGTCTGTTTAGCAAATTGCCGAATGGGGTCTTTTCCGGTAGATCCACGGGCGAATGGTGTTGTCCATTTGTCCCACTGCTTTGTTCAAACGATTTAGCCGTGTCTTTGACATCTATCCCCGGGATACTTGCTTGCAGATTACTTCTCCTAGGCTCCGGAAAATTGTCGTGCTCATGTGATTTTTCATGAGCAGTTGCTGCAAACGATAATAACTCAAGATGCAAGGGATGTTGCAGAGTCGTGGTCATAGCCAAGGGTTCGCGGGAATACTTCGTAAGCGAACTCGTGAGCTTGTTGTATTCATTGGCCTCATGTTTAGTCATGACACCCACACTTGGTCGACTTCCATTGGTGTTCTTAGCAATCAACTCACTCACTTGAGTCACATATGTCTGAACGAACAATCGAAGGACAAGCCACATTTTCTTGACGAGAAAATTCACTGGATACGATTCACTAACCGACTGTATCTTCAAGTTAAGCTGCAGAACCTGTGAAATAACATGCTTGGGGACCAAATCTTTTTCAATACTGGAAGGAAGAGAAAGAATGAAGTATCTGAGACGCATTAAAATTCCCGCCGTGTAGACAATTCTCGAAAAGTGGAATAAGGGTAGAGCAGCTACCTCCTCCATGGAAAGTTTGTTGAACTCCAAAAGTGAATCAAGACAGGATGTGGTGCAACGAGAAATCGAATTGAGAGTTTTATAAGGAAAGTCCTGCGAGCAGTTGAGCCCGTTGAATTTGATTTGCAAGTCTTCAAGAGACGGCTGATTGAGATATGCTTCCACAGAATGGAAGTATGCCAAGAGTAGATGATCGTCATCTCTCAAGTGGTTTCTAGTGATTGATAGTCTGGTGGTGAGCTCCGAGAATGTGTAGTTGGACATGCGCATCCTCGATTTGCTGTTTTCGGGAGAATGCACTATCTGGTTGATCCTCTCAAGCTCATGATTTAGCCTTGAAAAGAGAGCAAGACTATGGTAGTTTTCGTTGCCGCTCTCTTCGAGCATCGTGCAACACTCCTCAACATATGGGGTCCATTTCACAAAAATGGCTCTCCTTAATATGAGGCAGAAACTGACGGTACAGAAATAAAGAGTTAGTACCATGACCCTGTACTCCATTTCCTGATACTTTTCATCGGACTTTTCAATCATTTTCGATTCGCCTGAGTACTGGAAAGAGGTACGCGACACAATCCCGAGATCATGGAGAAGCGTGACCGCAACACTATTTAGAATGTGATATCTTCTCATTTTGAATAATTCAGGGGTATTATACCACACAGACAATAGCGTGAGACACTTGACAAGCTCGACAGACTTAGTACCACTCACCATAATCTCAGAGATAACTGTGGCGATTGCGTGCTTCTCAAGGGTAAGACATAGCTTGTGATTTCTATCGTCTTTTAGAACAGTAGAAGTGACAGCCATGATAGAATTAAGTAGAAATGGCTGCTCTTCTATAAGATTGTCGACAGTGACGTGGGTTGGGATCTCCACAAAAGAATGTGATGGGTAGATAATGGTTTGGTACTTGTATAGACGCAATTGAGCGTCCTCCTTCGATATGATCCCAAGAGAGACCACATCATTTTTGTCGTGCTCATGAAGCATTTTATGCCTCATGTCAGTGTAAGCTTTAATATCCTCGGAGATATCCTTAAGTGGGATGGACCCTGCGTTGAGAATATGCAACTCATTTTCCAAGTCGTTTTTTGTCATGAACGGTGGCGATGACGTTTCCAGGGTAACATGATTGGGTGTGAAGGGTGAGGTATTTGACTGATAATCATCAACAGAGACCGATGCTTGGTTCTGATGGAGGGTGTGTAGTTGCTGCTGGAGGCGAGCAATTTGCTCCTTTAACTCGGCCACAGATTCCTGACCCTTTTTTAAAGTCTTTTTGCGCTTCTTTCTTGGCTCAGCATTATCAATTTCACAGACCTTGTTTGAGTTGATACAGCGAACACACGGAGAAGAAGGGTCTGATTCAGTCACAGGAATGCACCTGACTTTCAACGAGTGACATTGCTTGCAAGCTTTGGACCTGCGGGGCTTTTGCAATTTTCCAGATTCGGGTGAGGCAGTGTCTTGGAATTTAGCCTCATCTGGACTCGTTGTAGGGGGCATTTTTCGTTGCTATTGTAGTACAGAAGGGTCTTGCTGGAGATGAGATTTTTCCGGCTCGGCATAAATCTGGGTTGTTCGCATGGGAGCTGCATGTTGCAGATATAAAGCCTCACGGCACAACAATGGGGCTGCAGACTGGGGACTATGAATGGGGGCTACTAAGCTTTCTCCTATACGAAAACGACTGCAGGCAATAAGTGGGCTTGAAGAGAGTTTAAGAAACCTTTCCAAGCGCTCTTAAGCTCATGGTCTCGGCAAAGTGGGGTATCTTCCCGATAATATGGAGTACGCCAAAGTGGGTTAGTACGCCTTATAATAGGGCAGACCAGGTTCATTTTCCGAACCTTCTGAGGTCTCAAATTCAATATATGAACGAAAACAATGAAGCTCCCATTTAAGGACTAGAGCCTGCATTTTGAAATATGAAGTTCAGAACCGCCGCAACGACAAGCCGTGCCCGTGCGGCTAACAGCACCCAAACATAATTTTAGATTTTCATTATCACATGACATTGAATACAGAGTTTTGGGGAGTGGGCTCTATACACGTTCATCAGCCTCTCGAATTTCCTTTAGCTTCATGATCCTGTGGGTAATTTAATTCCTGTGGATGTTTAGTCTCTGGTGAAGGCACAGTTTTGTAGCTACGATATGCTGCTCTGAAGTATTTCATGAAAATACAGCTCTGAAATTCATATGCATTCATTTTGATATGGAATTATGTAAATGAATATAAAAAACATTACTCAATTTTGCACTTAGAGATCTGTGTTTTTATGTGTTGTTGGGAGAAGTCTACAGACGCTGGTGCGGAGGCACAGGAGCCTCTTCACGTGATCGATCTCACAGAATGGCCACGCAAAATTGGGTGCGGTTCTATCCGTTATTTCATGGATTCTTTATTCATTCAGTTATCCTATGAATACATTTTCCTCAAATAAAAGCAATTTTGTTCCCACAATCCGATCTTCTAAAAGCCAATCGTTACCCTTATATAAAGATAAGCCCAACGCTACTTCTTCCCCTTTTGTTCCCGCCAGAGGCTCCCGAGTGTCGAAGAAAACAATGTTCATAAGAGTCGCCGTTTCATCGTTGGTAGTTTACCTCTTGTACACGTTCCTGAGTACGTTCACGCTGAAGCTCCCGAATTTCGGCTCCAAACAGTCTGTTTCTTGGGCTAACGCCAAGCAAGAAGTCAAAGACGTGTTCCTCGAATCATGGCATTCGTATGAGGCAAATGCTTGGGGCAAAGATGTCTATCATCCAATTACTGGTAAGGGTGAGAACATGGGCCCCAAACCATTGGGATGGATGATTGTTGACTCCTTGGACACTCTCTTGTTGATGGACTGTAAGGAAGAATTTTCCAGAGCCAAGAATTGGGTAAAAAACGACCTCAATTACAAGTTCGACTATGATGTCAATGTCTTCGAAACAACAATCAGAATGATGGGTGGGCTTTTGTCTGCTTTCCATTTGTCTGGTGATGACATCTTTTTGGATAGAGCTGCCGAATTGGCCAATTCTTTGAAAGGTGGCTTCGATAGTCCATCTGGAATTCCTTATTCTTCGGTAAACTTGTTTTCTGGAGCTGGAACTAAGAATCATGTTGATAATGGTGCTTCTTCTACTGCTGAGGTGGCAACATTGCAGTTGGAATTTCGGTATTTAGCCAAGTTAACTGGCGAAGAATTGTATTGGAATCTTGCCGAGAAAGTCATGAGCGTGTTAGATAGCAACAAGCCCAAAGACGGCCTTGTGCCAATTTTTGTCAAGCCTGACACCGGAAAATACCAAGGCGAAATGATTCGCTTGGGCTCTAGAGGTGACTCATACTATGAGTACCTACTCAAGCAATTCATGCAAACCAAGAATGAAGAGCCTATTTACTGGAAAATGTATAAGGAATCTGTTGAGGGAGTTAAGAAACATTTGGTGTCCAAATCCGAGCCTAATAAGCTTACGTTCATTGGGGAGCTCGAGCGTGGTGTTGATGGATCTTTATCAACTAAAATGGACCACTTGGTTTGCTTTTATGGAGGATTACTTGCCATCGGAGCCACGAATGGATTGACTTTGAAAGAAGCCAAGAAGCTGCCATTCTGGGACAGTGACAAAGAGGCAGATTTTAGGTTAGGAGAAGAGTTGACCCACACCTGCTACAGAATGTACTCAGAGGTTGAGACCGGATTATCTCCTGAGATTGTCGTTTTCAACACAGATCCTGCACATTCAAAAGACTTCCACATCAAGCCACTTGACAGACACAATTTGCAACGTCCAGAAACCGTTGAGTCCTTTTACTACTTGTACAAACTTACTGGTGATGAGATGTACAGGAAATGGGGTTATGAAGTTTTCCAAAGTTTCATTAAGCATACCAGATTTGTGGATAATGAAGGAAAAGTTACATACACATCCTTGAGAGATGTCACGACCCCAAACTCTGAACGCATCGACAACATGGAGTCTTTTTGGCTAGCAGAGACTCTTAAGTATCTTTACTTACTTTTTGATGATGAAGACAAGATCCCTCTTAGCGAATATGTTTTTAACACCGAGGCCCATCCACTCCCCAGATTTGAATTGGGACCGTTATTCAAAACTGGGTGGAGCAGGGAAGCAGGTGACCCTAGAAACGCGCGGAAATTTTCTGCCTCAGTGGGATCGCCACAGGCCCCAGTGAAGGAATCAGAAAAGCCGAAACAAGAACCGCCAAAGATCGACAAGAAAAAGCCACCAAAGGCGGCACCAGTTGCCAAAAAGGTGGACGAGGAATTAAAGGAGGAGATCAAGAAGGATCCATCTATCAAGAATGCGGAGAAACAACAGGAAGAATTGGTCGAGCAAGCATTGAAAGAGATCAATGCCGCGAATTAGATAGTAATCTTTTAACAGAATTTCAATTTATAGCGCGAATGCTTATTATTGATATTTAAAGTTTTCTCCGATGCACTTACATTGAAACCCATCGCGATGGGTCGATCTTGGGATGCGTATGTGAGACAGCTCATAGGTTTTAAGTGCAGTAGCGCCGGAGATCTCATTTATATACAAGATTTGCGACATGACGTAAGCAATCGGCGGAGAAAAAATAATAGCCACTAAAGTGCATTGTTAATTACAGTGTCTGCCTGATCATGTCTGCCAAAGTATGTTCATTGTGCCACAGAAAATATTCTTTTCTGTTCATGTGCAATTTTTAAAAAGAAATTCCAAAAGTCGTTTACTAACCGCTACAGAAAACTACTCCGCTAGACTTGGAACACAACCTCTTCGAACGCTCATTCGGCTCTAAGGATCTATTAGATGCCCACCAACCAGACTATAGCCTAACAAGCTCCACTCAGGACAGAGAGCTGTTGCTGAACTCTGGAGCCGCGTCCAAAGACTCGCCAAACCTGTTGGGGCAGTCGTCGGCGTCAGCATCTTCTGTGGGAATAGAGATGAAACCAAAGACTTACCTCGGGGTCGAACAACCTAATACATCTGCTAACGAGGCTAACGTTCTGGATACTACTACAGGAAAACATGCTTCAGAGTCCAATGACACCAACAAGCACAATCTAAAGTTGCATAACTTACAGAGTGTCAAATCGGAACGTTTACCTGGCTTGACGCCACCTTTATTCACACCTGGGGGCCCGCGTCTCCCGCCTATCCATCCACTGCCAGGTTTACCTCTCGGGAGTCCCGGAACGCCGGGTTCCAATATGTGGAGCAGCTTGCTCAATGTTACCAATGGCAATACCACTACACATGAGCAGTATAATCACCCGAACCATAACCCATACTTGACTATGGCACGGAAAGTTTCAGGGCTAAATCCTAACGAGTCGAACCTTCGATCTGGACTAACGCCAGGTGGCGTGAATCATAATGGGTTCAACTTCATGCTCTCAAATATTCCAGACGGCTTGGGCAATGGACAAATGACACCTGGATTGCAGACGCTTTTGGGTCTAGCGGGAACATCGTCTGCAAATATTAGCGAAACTCCACTGCAAATACCTAACGGCTCAGCTCCCCAACAGAATAATTACTCAGTACCTCCGCAGTCTGGGTCGATCGCATATCCTACGAATGCTACTACTGTGAATAACAACCAACTGAGTGGCATACCTCAGGCTTCCAGGGAGGAGCCTGTTGCTGTCAAGACAGAAGACGTTGCTGATAAAAAAGATGCATCCAACAAAGCAAAGACCAGCAAAAGCAACACACAAACCAAGCCCAAGGAGAAGCCTAAAAGTGGATCCAAACGGCATAGCGTGAGTGATTCCACGAAACCTAAGAAGGCAGCCAAGTCCAGTACATCGGGTAAGACTACTTCTACGGGTGAAGACGACTCACATGTACCGGAAAATTCCGAGAGCCCACCCAATGAGGAAGAGAAAAGAAAGCAGTTTCTAGAGCGCAACAGAGTGGCAGCCTCCAAGTGCAGGCAGAGAAAAAAGCAGCTCTTTTCCAAAATGGAAAGTGAACTATCTTACTACTCCAAGGGCTTTAGAGATGTTTCTGCACAGGTTACTCAGCTTCGAGAGCAGCTCATGACCTTGCGCGGGATCTTGATTAATCATAAAGACTGTCCCGGATTGGCAAATGCCGCGGGCGGTTACCAACAATTCCAGAACATTCTTGCTCAGACAGACTTTGTGGCGCAAGTTAGCAATGCCTCAGAGGCGAACTACACGTCAATGCCAAGTACTGTGCCTACGACGCTTAACACAGGGATGCATCAGTCCAAGTCAATGGATACTCAACCCAGAGGGGAAATGTTTCCTGTAAACGATGTCAATGCCAACCAAAACCCAAGTAGGGATCACAATGGCATGATCCCTGTTGTGCCGCGCTCAATCAATGGCGGGATTAATGGCAATGCTGTCATGCATTCTGGCATCGATGAGCGTGTGCCTTTCGAGCATGACATGTTGTCGAGACCAGAGGAGAATGTTGCACAGGAAACGTTCGAAGGCATGCAGTCAATTCCCAATAAGGAGAACCTACGAACGATAAACAGTGCTTCGAACCTTCAGAATGTGAAAATGAGCCCATCAGCTTCGAACCTCGGTTTACGGCCTATTGCTAGCATGGCTGACATGCAGCTGCAGAGCTCACACCCTAATCAGGGAGTATTCCCTAAGCAATTCCAGCTATAAGCCGCATATAACCAAGGCAAGTGGATCTATACCAAAGACTTTTACTGGCTGCCAGACTCCGCGCTACGCATGGAGCTGTCAAACTTTCTCACCTTCCATGGTGCTCACCATTCATGGAGCTGTCTCACCATTCATGAATCTGTCTCACCATTCATGAATCTGTCTTGGAACATTAGCTAAGATATTTACTAGGGATCAATTTAGAATAGAACTATTTTCGCCAGTATTGCCCTCTTCTCATATATTTTCAATCACGTCGTTTATGATCAATATGGATCAGTACGTATTCTTCAATGGTTAGAAGGCTGCTCACTAATCAACACACATGTCGCGCCTGCATGAAGAGTCGGAGTAAGCAGAGAATCTAATCTGTAGAGGCAATTCCCCGACAATATTGTATCAACAAAAGAACAAAACGCCCGATGGACGAAGAAGCCTTTTTAAAGCACTGGCTACCGAGGCTCCCTTGGACCATCTTGATGGATGTTTTCTCCCATGTACCGGCAGACTTGATCTCTGAAGGTTTACTTCCGGTGCCCCAACTACGCCAAACCATAATCAGCCAATTCTATGCTCAAGAGCTTCATTTTATACTCTCCCCTTCTCTGAGACCCCATGCATGTACACAAGATGCCACCAAAGCAGAGCTTATAGATGTGACTAGTTTCGGCGAGATCGAGGAGTTTCTTACGGAAAATGAAGACATTATACCACAGAAAATCAAAGTGATAACCAACCAGGATTTTAGATCAATGGAGATTTTGCTTAAGAATTTCAGACTGTACTTTCTTCGAGTACCGAAATTAGAGTTTTATATCGGCAAGTATGAACCTACAGATGAAGAGTTGGAGTTTTTGCTTAGCTTTTCGAATTTGTCCAAGTTGCAGATCTCAGAAGTGAAGCTCAAATCACAGAAGGTTTTATCCAAGTCTTTTGAAGAAAATGACAGTTTGAGGGAGTTGGTGTTTTTGGGGCATCGAATCTCCAACTGGTCCAACATTAGCTTGCCCCCGGGACTAGAGCACTTGGACATCTCATGGTTCCCTGGGACTGACGTGACGAGCATAAAGGCACCAGAAAACCTCGAAAACCTTTACTGGAATGGTGTGGGGTTGACAAGCAGTGTGTTCAGTCAATTATCATTCACCAAGAATTTGAAAACCTTGATGCTTACATATAACCAGTTGGATACGGTCAATGTCAGTCAGCTACCGCGGACTTTGGAAACAATCGACCTTTCGTGTAACCGAATCAGCGAATTCACGTTCGATTCCCAAGATGCGAGCTGGCCACAGAACCTTAAGTCAATACTACTCCATGAGAATTCTATTGATGACCTGACAATGAAGCAGCTCTCGCACATTGCATGGCCTCATGATTTGAAAGACTTGCGTCTTGATCGCAACCAGCTCACATCCTTGGAACATCTTCGGTCTTTGCCCAGCAGCATCAAGTATTTGAATCTCTCTGACACCAAGTTAAGATCTTTCCACGTGTCACACAACGATACTTTGTATCCATACTTTCTATTTCCGGAATCTTTGGAACACTTGGACATGTTGAACTGTCGTTCTCTTCATTTTGAAGGCTTTGCACCCATAGTCACCATGGAATATCGCATACGGTTCCCCGAAAATCTAGAGAAGTTGAATTTATCAGGGTGTCGCTTGAGAAGATTATCATACTTTCTTTTCCCACACTCACTCAAATCTTTATCCTTGACTGAAAACTTCATTGAGGATTTGGTTTCCTATAACTTAGAAATCGACTCTGTTGAAGTGGTGAATTGGAATACTCTCACTAATTTGAACGAATTAGAGCTATTCTTCAACCACATTTCCACGCTAAAAAGTTGGGTTCCACCTCCACAGATAAGAAAATTGAACTTGGGAGAAAATAAGCTCAAAGTTTTGACCGCTGAAGATACACCATTGTTTAGCGTCGCTTACAGAAACAAAACCAAGAACATACACTACCTAAGCCTTGAGAGCAATGCAATCCAGGCCATTGAAAGAAATATCCACCTCCCATACAACCTTCAAGTACTCAACCTAAGTAGAAATAACTTGAGTGAGTTTGTTTTCACCGAAACATTTGCATCACACAGACGTTTGAGTGAGTTGGATCTAGGGAGTAATGTTATTGAGAGACTACTGATTCAGAGAGATAGTGGAAGTCAGGGCACGAGGGCCAGCTTGAAAAAGCTCAATTTGTCGCACAATGTGTGCCAGAACTTCAAGATGTCTGTGACAGAGTTCTACGATACTTTTGAAAAATTAGGTCTTGTGGTGGTAAAGAGAAAGCACAAGATAGAGAGTGAGCATCACTTCAGATGAGCGCGATTACGCATGCCGTTCGATCCGGGCTTGCGTAAATCGAGAACGCGAGCAGCCAGATGCGTCACAAGGCTCATCCTGTGCGGTACCAAATAACATTGTTGTTTATGAAACGTATCGAACAGTGGTTATATGTCCCATTCAGTAGGTAGGTGCTCGTAATTAATGTTTCAGTATTGTTCTTCTCGGCTGGGCTATGATTTCGAACGAACTTCACCTTCCAAGGTGAATCTTCATTTTTTTCCTACACATTCTGTAAGTCATTAAATTCAGGCGCAGGCACAGTAAAAGAGAACAATACGCAATCTAACATCACCAAAGCAAAGTTACACCCTTACGCCACCACGAAATACATCTGAAGTTGCGATGAAAAATGGGCCACAATAATAATGTTGATCTTCCAGCACTTCCGGACTCTCATCCTGACAAAGCCCTCAATATCATCCACAGAGATCAACTCTCCCGGAAAAAGCTCCAAGGGCTATTGCATTTGATCACAGGGGAGTTGAAGGCCCGAGGTACCAAGACGCCGCATATCTTCCTTCCATTTAGATCACGTGTAGATGATCAGAAATTGACTCACTTTCTTCTGCGTGTCTTTCCCGATGGGATTATAATCAACACCAACCAGGAAGGCCCCGTGAAAACTCTTTTGCGAGAGTTTGACGAGTTCACTCTTATTTGTGGGCTTAAATACTTATGGTGCCGTTTACCCAATGAAGAGGTTATCGGATGGAATGTTTACCTCGAGTTCAAGCGCAAAGAACAGGAGGCAGGGTATCCCAAGGATGCTTTTCTCACCATCATGCCAAAATGCCTTTCTTCATCCTCTCATGCATCAATCGTCTATGACTTCTTAGATTTGTTGATCAGTATAGCATCAAACTCGCAGTACAACCACTTGAGCGGCCGCAAGATCTCGAAAATGGCTTCTCTCTGGGCTTTCCGATCTACATCAGGCTCGCGATCTGCATTTTATGATGCCACTTTGGTCAAGGAGGTGAGTTTTCTAGAAGGTTTGGACCTGTGGAAGCAAACTTGCAATGGCTTGTTTCACTTGCTCTTGGCGTTTCTTCGTGCCATGCTTCCTGATACAGGTGCCGAGGCGTTGAACCTTCCCAAAACCCTCCAATCACTTTTGATTACGAACTCTTATCCACCTCCTGAAGATACACGCTCTATGAAGTCTGTGATCACCATCCCCTGTGTTCACGTGCGCTCGACTCGAAGGAGTGCTGGTCCATTGGAACTTATTAACAAGGTCCGCCAAAACCTATCCTTTGAGCAGAAGGATTCTTTCCTTTCAATTGAAAACTACACGATTCTCCGCAACATCTTTCAGAAATCCACAACTGATGAAATCGTTTCTACATTAACCGAGGAATCAAGACGTATTCTCGCGAGATTAACCGCTGACTTCGCTTCTCTGGAATATAATATTTATCCTGGTTGGTCCCAAAATCAACCGCAGGAGCCCGAAGATCCCAATATCCCTCAATATTCGGAGATAAATATTTCCAATGTCACATTGCAGGATTACTTCATTTGGACCTGGCTTTCATCTTTAGGATCAGATCAATGCCTGACAATTAAATCCGCATTTGGCCGCTCCATAGTTGTTGAAGCTGGATTGAGAGGTTTTCAGAAGTGGATGGTGTTGACCGAGACGACCTTACCGTCTGAAGAATATATTAATATTTTCAAAGAATCTGGCAATCACCAAGAAACGAGGAAAATTGAATCGCCTAAGATACCAGCGTCTCGAATCAATGCTGAACTCCCACCTCCACCGCCTGTGCCTAAACCGAAGGCACTTGAGCCTATTCACACACATGTACACTCTCAAACAAATGCCCCACCAGCACCCCCGAAGTCCCCCATCAAACTGCGCCGGCCATCACATCCCGCAACGATGTTGCCAAAGATGGATTTTAGCACAGAAGACTTTTCCCTTGATTCTCCGCATTCATTTGTTAGTTCCCCGGTGTTTGAGCTGAGAGGATACATCTCTCCCATACCATACGAACATGAAGCACAACTTGCAGAAAATTTCCAAGTACAAGCGAATGTGAAAACACCAAAGCATATTCGGAGACCGCGTCCACCACCACTCAGTCCTAATGCGAAATCTCCATCTCGTGACAGGGAGACAAGACCGAGCCGTCCTGAGCAGGCAAAAGAGAAGGTTAGTGATCAACAGTTATTTGATTATCCCGAGTTCCAGGAGCATGCACTTTACACACAAGCTAATGCAGGATACTCGGAGCCTTTTGATAGCTACGAAACACCATATGAATCCAAACATCAACCGGTGTCATCTGAACCATTTGATAACTATGTGGTACCTGGTGAAACAAAACACGACACCCCAAAGAAACATCTTACTCCTGCTGAAGTGCAGAAGAAGTATTACCAGATAACGCCAAACCCAGCCCAGAAAGATAGTGATCTTCCACATAAAGATTTGACGCACGACGTTCACCTTAAGCAGCAATCGCCTTCAGTACAGCTGCATTCAAATCAACTTGGTTTAAGAGAGACCGTTCCCCACAATCAACGGACACACAATAGAGACAATGACAGGCAAAGGTCTGAAGCAAATATAGACCGTTCGTATCACATGGAACAACCAGATTATCAAGCTCATCCACACCATTCTGAGGACCAAGAAATAACTGTGAATATCGAAAACCCAAATCATACACAGCAAGAATTTCCCAATGATAACTTAAAAGCCGGGGTGAATAAAGACAACCACGAGTATAATGGCAACAAGGATGGCAGAGGCATCGAGGAGGAAAGGGGTAAGGAAGGTTTCAGAGGCAATGAGGATTACAGAGACAATGGGGATCATAGAGGCGATCCGGATATTGACTACAGAGAGCAAAGTACCAGGTATGATGAAGCAATGGCAGCTAATGCACATCAGAAGGAAGTGAGAAAAAAAAAGAAGAAGAAAAAGAGAAGCTCTAAGCAGATGGAATTAAAGAAAATGATGGAGCAGTTTCCCGATGCCCCTCCCCCTTCTTTGCCCTCAGAAATACAAAATCCAAACCCACCTATCGACATGAATGCACCTCCATATCATGATGATCAGAGAGCGTACCATGAACTGGGAGCGGCCCAGCAAGCACACGACAACCACTATGTCGAACCCAGAAACAAACATCGAGAACCCAAGGCACCAAAGGGACAGACAAACGAGAATTTCAGCAATGAGTACAATTATGCATACAATTATGAGGCATCTAATGTTCATACTGCAGCAGAAGATTCATACGCTCATTCTTCAAATCAACATGGTCATAGTCATGAACATCAAGACTACTATCATGAAACTGTGGCTCCTTTGAAAATCCCAAGTTCTGGTATGAATCATGCTTCCCATGGTGAACCTATCCAGCCATCTCCAAACCAGGGTTACCACCCTGAGCATTTGTTACCAACCAAAAATCCCCATTCAAGCCGGTCGGTCCCACAACTGGCATCATCTTCAGTCACATCTCACGCAAACGATCCATCTCCATTCCCTTCATCTGTTGGCACACCTTCGTCTGCTTCGAAGTCCCCCACGAAAATATCACCAACTAGCTCCCTGCACAAGCAACCAAAGCATTACAATAAGCACTCTCCCGCAAGAACACACGATGGAACTCCATCTCCATACAATCCCAATGTTCCCTCGGCAGAAACACAGGCATATTATGGACATCCTCCAGCTCATCAACAGTCTCACCAGCAAGCTTCCCCACAACATGCCCATTATCAACAGCCTGAACATCATCAAATACATCAACAGAATCCCAGCTCGGGTCATGTTGTCACTCAGACAGTCCCTATGCCTACTCCGATGGCACAACCTCTGATGTATCATGGTCAGCCGATGCCCCAATACTATCCAGCCCCACAAGAGAACTACCAACCTCCAATGCAAGGACATTACCAGGCACCACCCCAACAATACTACCCTCCTCCTCCGCAAGCTTATGGGTACTCCCAGCCCGCTGGGTACGCACCTCCACAAGGCTACTTTCCTCCACAGCCTCAAAGACAACCTATGCAAGGTGCCAGACCCAAGCCTACAACAAGCGAACTTACTATGATGAATATGCCTGCGGCGAACACATTCAACAAGAATGTGAAAAACAAAGCAGGGCTTCGTGCAGCATTGAATCAAGGCGGATTTGGTATATAGAAGTATGAATAGATATGACCCTAGTATTCCGACAACCTCAACTTTCTCTCAATATCACGTACTGAAAAGCTACTGTCGTTTCTTGACAAGTACGGTGGCTCTGGAGTCTGGCCACGAGACTTGATATCGTCGTCTCCCATATCGAAATAGCCATAGCCTCCCAACAATGTACTCAAAGATACGTTCTTTTTTGGAACTGGAGCAACTTTGCTTGCCAATGGCCGCAATACATTTTTCATGGGGTCTTTCTCAATTTTTGTATCGATGGGAGCAACAACATCTGCATTGTCACCAGTTTCTTTGAACATGCGGTAGATTTCAATCAAGTATGATTCGAGAGTCACCAAGAATCTGTTGGTTTGTCTATGCTTGGAGGATGCACAGATGGAGATGGAATCGTCCTTGATGATGTAGCCAATACCAAAACCATCAGCACTGACAGGTCCAAATCCAAAAAGTCTCAAAGATGGATTGCCGCAATTTGAGGTAGAAAGAATCGTGTTGTTAAGTTTATCCCATCCATTGTCAGCAAAAATATCCGGAAAGTTCCTCAAATTTAATTTGGACGTCTCTTGATCACCAGCTGCAACAGTCTTCTCTGATGAATTGCTCTCTGATTCTCTACAGGTAGATTCACTGAGTTGCATTTCAGATGGGCCATCTGATTCTATCTCAGCCACGTATCTCTTCCAGATACAGAACAAAGCAAACAAGTGTCTGTCAACACCAAGACCGGCTGAAGCTTTCTTGGTTTGAGCAGAGTGTTTTTTGCAGGCTTCAGAAAGGAATTCAAGTTTGTCTGCGTTCTTCATCTCTGGGTCAAAAAACTTCCTAACAAACAAGTTTGACTCCTGACTAACTGTCCTAATAGCCTCAGTTCGTCCATGAAAGAAACTCTTTGTCATAGCTGGCTCATAAGTGCACTCCACCTTACCGTACAAGGCGTAATAGGTAGCCTGGAACGCCATTTGAACAAAAGCATCGGGACTATATTTCATTTTCTTAATGGTTGAAGAACCATACTGTTTGAACTCTAAGTGTTTGAACTCATTCTGGTTGATCAAGTCGGACAACCTAGTTTCGCCAAAACGTAATGCAAGCGATAAATTTGACGTGAGATCCCACTCTAATTTTCTTGGAATGGTAACAAGGTCTCCATTCTCGGATACACTGCCATGCTTTTGTGGACCCCAAAGTGAAGGGGTGTTCGAATTGATAGACTGTGCAAATGATAAGATGGAGTCGGTGTATATGTCACTGACAAACCTCAAGACGGTGTGGCCATCAACACCTGTGTGCTCGAAATTGATGCCTGCTTTTCCATTCTGAGTGACAATAATTTGTAATTTGTCGTACCATCTATTAGTGCAGGTGCCCACCTGAACACCATTGTCCAAAATAGACAAGCCGCATAGCATGTTTTTCGACAACTCACTCAAGTCGCTAAGCACAATGTCGTCAAGACATATGACAAATAACGCAGAGTCAATAATAGACAATATCTCTTTGTTATTTTTATTGTCAACAATAGTGGGCGATGCCCTAATTTTGGCCCAGACTCTGCGGTTTTCAGTTGTGAGAACACCAAAAGATGATCTTGCTATCTCATTGATTGGCGTTTTCAATGAGTCCTGAATAATGGAGGTGAAATTTACAATCAAGTCCTGCTCGCTCATAATAAGGTTGTTCTGATCATCCAACACATCAAACCAGTAGAACTGAGATTTGCTCATAACAATAATATGGTTGGAATTTGGGTCTGACTGCATCAAACATCCATCCTCAGTGGGGATTCTGGAAGCACCAAATAGTTTGGAGTACTGGTACATGCAAAGCGGTTTCCCATTCCGTTGAAAGTCAACAGGCAACGTCTCATTCTTCAAGGCTCTGATGAACTTGAGGGAAGAAATTGTAAGAGAAGCTGCTCTCTTGACTTGAGGGTTCACCGAAGTGGAGTCATTGTTAAATGGATCATCTTCCAAGAGAAAAAACGGGTTCAAGTTTAAGACAACGGGAGAGTCGTAGTTCAAGTAAGAGTCATACCAGAACTGCTCGATGTAGGAGTTCCGGCTTTTGGAGTATCTCCGTAATTCCGAGTCTAGGTAGTGACCTATTCCCTTTTCCAAGAAATTGTTCACCGCAATTATAGTCTTTTGGTGTTCTTTTTCTGTTTGCAAAGGCTTTAAGACGTCCAAGTAGCTCTTGCATGTATCCTCCAAGTTGGGGATAGGCAATTTCTTCAATTGGTCTTGGTATTGGTAAGTCATGGGAGATGTCAATTTGTATCAAGACGTAATAAATAAAAAAATAAATAAGTAAAGCAAAGTAAAAAAATAGTGGCAATTGAACTGAGAGCAAATTCTTGGCAAGTCAATGAGCGGGTGAGGATGACGCAAGCCCTATATAGAAAGGAGCATACGGAGTAAGGTCCGAATTGTGGGGGCCACGCATGACAATCCGGAGTTTGGACATAATGCATGGATACGCGCAGCCAATCGCATCGCGTGGATAATAGTTCGGCTGATTGACTATTCCGTTCCATTGATCCGTTTCTCTGATTATCTAACCTATTGTAGTCAATTTGAGTGATTTTTGCTACCAATCCTTGGGCGGCGGGACGGAGGAATTGCGGTGGCCTACTAGTACTCCGGGAATCTATTCACCTCAGCACTACAGATCGACCCTTCAACATATGTATGTGATAGTCTCAAAATTTTGTAGCTACTAGAGGCTCTATACTTTACTCAATGAAATTTTGTTTCCAGAAAACAATTTCGAAATTAAACGTATAAGGTCATGCGTATAGCTGACTATCGAGGACCGTCGGGCTCATATTTGAAACAGTGCTACAGGTTGCCCCGCAAAAGAATCGGCCTGCGCGATGCAGTTCTGGGGCACGGCATCATTATGCGAAAATCAGTTTTATTGGCTTTGTTTGGCTTCACGGCATTTGACCCATGTTTCCCTGCTTTAAATCAGGTCACACCTGTCGTATAGTAGTTATATACCTGTGGTTACGTGATGTCTTTGCTAAAAATTATAAAACATTGATATCCTATTTTTAGTACTCGTACCCTCATCGAAACGTTCAAGACAACTAATAACCACTGGCCTCACCTCGCTTACGCCAGTAGTCACTCACACCTTGCCAAACATTGTCTGTCCTTTTAATTGCGTTCATGGCAGTGAGAGCACCACTTTCTTCGAAAGTATGGTTTAATTTCTTCAACTCACATTCAATGCACTTCACGTGAGAAGAGTATTCATCCTCGAAAGTGGTTGCGTTTTCCACCATCACGTACGATGGAATGAGTTGGTGATGGATTCTTGGATATGAAATAGTTTCGAGTAATGGAATTCCCTGAAAAATGTTTCTGATGATAGCCTGGAGAATTGCTGTCACAATTCTTGATCCACCGGCTGCACCCACCAGTAAGTTCACCTCGCCTTTTTTCTTCACAATAGTTGGGCTCATCAGAGAGAGCGGCCGTTTGAAGGGACGGATGAAGTTCAAGATTGAGGGTGCCAAGTTGAATGCATTGGACTTTCCTGGTTGCGAAAAGTCATCCATCTGGTTGTTCAAAATGATTCCAGTCTGGTTGTCATACACTGTTGAACCGAAAAGTAAGTTCACGGTGGTTGTCATTCCCACTGCGCCCCCTTCCAGGTCAACAACGGTGAAATGTGAAGTTCCATGTGTCCCAACAACCTCATACAATGGATCATAGTGTTCCCAATCGAAAGTGGTGTTGTCTGAGTAAAGACCGCGATCTAAAATATCCTCACTCCATGCTGCGTCTGTGTATCTATCAACGACTTCCTTCCAATAGGTTTCATTCACATCACCTAAGTGAGATCTGGCCGAGGAGGTCCATTTCATTGCTTCAATGATTCTGTGAACCTCAAGAACCTCATCATCAATAGGCTCCCTTTGAGAAACAGCGGAGTAGAAATTGAGACCGGCAATTAGAGCCAATCCAGAGGATGCACCCCCACTTGTTAAAACTTCATAGTTCTCATCTTCGATGGTGAAGTTGAAGCTGAGAGCTGGGGTGATGTTTGGCGAATATGCCTCAAAGTCAGATGCTTGGAGAATCCCTCCCAAATCCTGAGCAGTAGATGCCAAAATTGGAGCAATTGGCCCCTTGGGATCATAGAAGATAGCAGCAGAGCCGTTTTTGGCAACAATCTCCAATGTGTCTGCTAAATTTGGACGCCTGATGTGGTCGTTTTCTTGCACCAACTCCCGGTCCTTCCCTTTGAAAATGAAGTCCCAGTTCTGAGCCAAAGCAGGAACTTTGGAGATAATGAGCTCATATGTCTTGTTCAAGGAACTAATCCAAATCTCCAGGGCTTTCCAACCTTTTCTGTTCAATTCAATCACCGGCTTGAACAATTCCTCCCACGTCAAGTTTCCAGATCCATGTTGTTCGTAAAGCGTGAACAAGCCAGCCAACTCGCCCGGAACACCAACAGCTAAACCACCGACTTGAGACAAGGTTGAGTTTTTCTCATACATATTTTCCTCTGCTTTAGCAGGGGCAATTTCTCTCGCATCGATAAAGATGGAGTCGTTCCTCCGTGTGCTAACTATGAAACCACCTCCACCGATACCTGAAGAATGTGAATTAACACTTCCGATGCAGAGTGCAACAGTGACAGCGGCATCTGCTGCATTTCCACCTTTCAAAAGAATGTTTTTGCCCATGATCGAACATAACGGAACGTCACATGCCACCATCGCAGATGTGCCTGTCATGAGATGTTCCTCAGAGGGATAAATGTCCGGTTGCCCTAGTTTATCTCCCACAGGATCATAGGATGAGCGCACGTCGAAGTATAATAATTCAGCAACATGTTCATGGAAAGGTTTATACAAGCTTGCTGCTGAGTCACCATTAGCGGATGAGATATAGCTTCTGGAGAGGATCACCATGGAGGACACCACACACAACAATGCAAAGCATTTGCTAGCTGTGCTACTCAAAAGCACTGAAGCTTTCACCATGATGGATTGTCTATAATTAATTGGGCGGAGAAATGAAATATTTGGCTCTATTTATTTGTTTGTCTTGCATTAGTATTGAGTGTGGAGTGGGGAAATATTGGGGCATACTGCACAGGTGAGGCTCGACGCAGCTAACGTCAGTACACTAGCCAATGAAGTAGAAGTACAAGAGCAGAGAGGAATTAAGAATTTTTCAATGCAAGTACAATTTCCCCACTCTATGTGCCCGGGATACTCCCAATGAGCCCGGGACATCCCAGGTTCTCATGAGTCTCTTGTTTGAAGCAGGCGAGACCATTTCTCAGGTGCTTATCGCGAATACCAAGCTTATCGTGCTCGCTAACCAGGATTACCCACAACCAGTGGGGTTCACAACCAAGCCACAAAACTCCTTGGGGATGTGGGACTTAAATTATTGCATTAGACTTGAACTCAAATTACTCTTCATTTTCTCGAGCCAATTCCCAAACTTAGTGCGTTAGGAAACAAGCAGAGGTTGTGTGCCCTTTCCTGAGTACATTTCCGCAGTCCTGCTAGGCATTCTGAAAAGTGCCCGCACTAAAACACCGCTCGCTTAGAGTAGCCCCCCTCCTACTGTGGTTCTTGGAATGTCGCTTGTAAGGCGCTTTGGACAATACAAGGCAATTGACTTTTCTCCACACGGAAATGTGTCATTACAGCACTGCAGTTAACATTCTTTGGGCCCGGCGCATATCTTGCTAGTTAATTAGCTGCAATGATAAGATCCGAGTAGTTTTAGTAATTTTAGTGTTCTGTAAGAGGTTGTTAACCAATTCACGTTTGAACAATGCTTAGTAGCAATTTAAGGTTAGATATTCTTCAACTTTTACCTTAGAAACATAAAAGTATAGGCTTTCGTTTAGATGTATTCACTGAAGCTAAATTCTCATTATTAAGTTCACTTCTGTAGTTAAAATTACTGGAACGTTCCTTCGTGAAAATTCGCCGCGTTTGTCTTAATAACGCAATTATCAACACATTCCGAAGGCAAAAAATAAAATCTGGAAACAACTTTCAAAGATTACCAGTTAGACCCAAACCTTTTGCAGGAACCACAACCAATTTCGTTATTAAGGCAAAATGGTCAGATATGACAATGGCTTGCTCGCCCCTTGACTTTGTTCCTGAAACTACCGTTCCTGCATGAGCCCTCTACCTATTCATATACCGCACATCAGCTCAGCTGCTTCAGTTCATGCTTATCCAATATGTCCCTCACACCAGTGACTTCATCTCGGAGTCAAAAGGACGATGAACTAATAAATACAATTCTTCCATCATATCATATGTTTGAATCCACTATCTCAAAGAAGTTGATACCCAATGAGGAGAACTTCAAGGGTGAGCCTCCTACTTATGAGTTATCTCCTTTAAACTCTGGGGGCATTACGCCTGCCGTGAGCTCTCCAACGCCAACAACGGATCCTCTGACATTTCCATTTCCACACATGCCCGAAGGAGATATGGGAAATGAGACTTATAATCAAAACTCTGCAGATCTATTCGAGACCACTGTGCTCGCGAATGTACACAAGCTAGACAACCTTGCCGAGCTAAAAAATCCTACTGCAAACAAACTTGATGTCCAGGTCTTTTTCACGGAATCTGTGTGTCAAAAGGGTGTTAAACCAGATATTATAGATCCGAGCCAAAAAGAGTACAAGCAGGGTGACTACATTCATGGCTACGTGACTATAAGAAACACCTCAGAGGAAGTAATCCCCTTCGATATGGTATATGTTGTGTTCGAGGGTATTCTTACTGTGTTACAACAGCCAAACGGAGTCAAGAATGCGGATCATCCCCCCACAGTATTCAAGTTCTTGAACATGCTAGACCTTTTTGCATCTTGGTCCTTTGCGAATATCAACCGTTTGGTGACTGATGAGGGAGATCCTCATGACTGGTGTGAGGGTGATACCGATCCCTATGATAATTGTGCGCTATCACTAGATGTCAAAAGACTTTTTCAACCCGAGATAACATACAAACGATTTTTCTCCTTCAGGGTACCGGACAGATTATTGGATGACACGTGCGATGTTCACAACCTAGATGGGCATACACAAATACCCCCATCGCTTGGAAACCCTTTGAATTTGAACGTTTCCGATAACGGCACAGAATTGCATAATAAAAAAATCAAAGATCTATCTTTTATGGACTCATTCGTCGGTTATTCCGTATCTGCCAGAGTTCTCGGACGGTCAAAAGACTATGATCATAATATGTCGGCAGGAAACAAGTATGTTTTGGTCAAAGAGGACTTCAAGCCAATCAGAGTGTTACCTTTCTCAAATTTTGTCGAAAATCAAGAACTCAAAGACTACGAGGTGCGGAGTTATTTTAAAGCGTTCACAAAGATGGTCGAAACCAAGATTGAAGAAGGAAGATTAGTGTTGGAAAGAATGAAATCTGAAGGTAGCCTGAGTGGAGCCGTGTCTCTAGCACCGCTAAGTCTGACATCGTCCCGCAGCTCACTCACAAGTATGCATGAAAAGCTAAGGCATCTCTACGTTTCACCAGCCAGTGACTATAAAGGACAACTGAGCAAGCGGAGAGACGAGAAAATTTATCAACACTCCAGTTCTTACCGGAAGAAAACATTAACGGGACATTCCAAAGTGTTGGGCATTTTGACTCTCTCGACACCTCGAACAGTGGAAAAAGTACCTTACGTTCCACCAAAACAATTTCGAAATCCCTTTGACGTGATAAACGAAAAAATCACAATCCCAATTGAAATAACCTACACTTGCGAAGGACTGCAAACTCCTCCAGAACCCAGAACTGTTGGTTGTGAATTGGTGGTCTTGACAATAAGGTCAAAAAAGCGCCTTATTCCGGTGGAATTCAACCATGATATGTGCTTTTTGAATGAAACAGTAGATGATATGGGATTGAAGAAGACTGAAGATGTTGAATCTTTCGATTCGATTATTGTCAAACCATACCAAGAGTACTATCAGATGCTTGTCTCTCTCATGAAGAAAATCGGATTCGACAATGATTCTTTTCGAGTTGAGACTCTGCTTTTCAAGGATATCAAAAGTCTTGCTATGCTACAAACCAAGAAAATCAATTTGGCCATTTCAGATGTCCAGATCTTGAAGTCAGATGAGAAAAGCCATGGCAGCTACAAATCACTTAGCTCTGTGCCCTGGGAAGAAAGCATTTCTCCTGTCGATCCAAACTACCGGATTCACACCAAAAAGTTGCTTCTTGACATTGATTTGAACAGCTGTTACCTCAAGGGTGCACCGGAGCCTGCAAGTGGAAAGTCAGCCTTCGACCTGCTCTGTCTCGTTCCTGACTTCCAATCTTGTTTGATGTCTAGGTTGTACTTTATCCGAGTAATAGTGAGACACAAGAATGGTTCAATTCAGGCCGTCCATGTGCCACTCACCATTTACAGCTAATAGCTATATAGTCATCTCATCTCAAGGGACCTGGGTATGTCATCAATCTTAAGTTCATAGTGTAATTGAAATCCATCAGGTTTTTCATCCAATGCAGTACTTGCGTCATCGCGGCGCATGAACTCGTAAGAATATTTCAGCTCAAGTATCAGTTTCGTCAATCCTTTGTGATACAAGGTGTTCCATTATATAAATTTCCTAGCCAGCTCAATATGGACAAGCAGACCGCAGAAGACAAATTGATTTCCGCCTGGGAAAGCAGGAAGTATGTTCCCAAGCCCGGGGAGCCTTCGCTACCACCTCAGCTCGCAGAGATGGGAAACAAATCGGCCCAGGACATCATGGATGATATCAATAGATTGCCATTTTTCATGAATGATCTTGATATGACCGATGGAAACGGAGGGGAAAATGTTCAGCTTGAAGCTTTGCGAGCCTTAGCTTACGATGGTGAACCTGATGAGGTAGCCACCAATTTCAAAAACCAGGGTAATGACTGTTTTAAAACCAAACAGTACAAAAGCGCTGCTGAATTTTACACACAAGGTCTTGACGTGGATTGCAAAGTCGACAGCATCAATGTCGTCTTGTACGTTAACCGTGCGGCATGCAATTTGGAGATGAAGAACTACAGAAGGTGCATTGAAGATTGCAAGAAAGCACTCATGATTGACGAAAAGAATGTCAAGGCGTGCTATAGGGCTGGTAAGGCTTTTTTCATGGTGGAGAGGTACGACGAGGCCAAACAGATTTTACAGTATGGATTGCAAATAGACTCCGAGAATAAGCCTATTTTGGATACCCTCTCCGCTGTACAAAAAAAAGAAGAGCAAATTGAGCGGGCCAAGAAGCAAAAAGAACAAGCGTTGTACGAAAAGAAGCTTCAGGAAAGTTTGCTTGAAAACGCACTTAAACTTAGACACATCGAGATCATCAAGTCGTCCCGTCCGACGGAGTTGTTGGAGCACGCTCAACTCAAACTAGAGGATCCAAAAGATTACGAGAGTCAGCTTATATTCCCTGCCATGGTCATTTACCCAACAATAGACGAGTTTGATTTTGTTGCAGAAATAAGTGAATTATCGACTCCAACCGAAATCCTTGAGATTGTGCTCGATAGACCTCAGTCTTGGTTCGAGGATCCAAAGCATAAGAATTTTTCATTAAAGTCCCTTGAATGCTACATGGAAACCGTCTCAGGAGGTTTGGTGAAGGTGGGCAAAAAGGCGGCTGTGAATGGGGCTCTTATGGGTGACAACGCCAAATGTCCTCTTTTTGATAATTCCTTACGATTGCTCGTTGTTCCCAAGCAAGATGCGATGAACTGGATTAAAACTTGGAAGAAAGAGGTTGCTTTGGCAAAGCGCCAAGCTTAGTATATATATTAGACGGAATGCAACATAGATAATTCACGCATCTTTTGCTGATTCTCGGGCCTCATTTGTTGCAGTGACATTACAGAACACTTCGCTCATTCGCAAAGGCGGAACCTGCCCGAAGACATTGACTGGATCTATATTCAGCCGTTCCTTCATGTGACGCAAAATTGCCGGTGTTTCAGCCCAACTCTTTAAGTACTTTGTGTTCTTGAAAACCTCATCATCAGACGGAATATCAGGAAGCGTATTAGGCCCAAAACCCGGGCTAACGCTTGGCTTATTGTGGCTGCTCCCTGTTGGCCGCATTGGAGTGTGTGCTTCTTTGAGACTCTTTCTGGAGTCGACCTTTGGCTTCTCTTTCTTAAATTTTCCCCGAGCCGCATCTGGAAGGGGAACTGCGTTACCTAGTGGCCGCTTTCTTGGGGCGACATTCGTGTCCATTAGATTAGGAATGCTCTTCTTTCCCTTATCTAGATTCTTGGAGCTGGGATTTGGAGCTGCCTTTGCTTTCTTTGTAGGACTTTTGACAGGCTGTTCACGATCTTGTCCCGACTTATGTTTGAGATCGCTTCTGAGTGAAATTATCACACTGCGCTTTGATGTCCACTTAGCCTCATTTGGTGCCAAAGAAGGAATGTTGGAAACGGCTAGATTCTTTTTGTAATTCGAAATGGGGTCTTCGGAAGGCTTTCTGCGACTTTCCTGACGTGGAGAAACAGATCTAGGGGCAGAGCTGAACAAAGGTGGGTTTTCGGGGTTTAATGTGGTAGTGAGAAACCTGTTTTTAAGAACCATTTCTTTTGATGAGGATGGCTTGACAGCCTTGGCAGCGCTTGAGCTAGTTGGGATGCTTAGTCTCAGTATCAAATTTTTGGATGTATCCTTCTTGTTTTCCGTGTTCAGGTGCTTGGTTTGAGAATATTTGGCACTGCTCCGGTCAGGCGGCTGACCATATTTAGTGGGTGATCTCGAACTAGCCACACTAGAAGAGTGAGGGACTTTTATTGAAGTTTTATCTTCAATTTGAGTCTTGGTCCTAACGGGAGATCTAGATCTGATAGGCGACTTACCTTTAACAGGTGATTTATGCTCGCCAACGGTGCGTGAATGACTTTGACGAGCCGTGAAAGCAAGTCCCGTAGGAGAGCCAGTTTCTGTCGTCATTCGCGTGGGTCTTGAAGATTTCATCTTCAATTTTTTATCAACTCTGTCAACATTTAATCCACGCAAGGGCAGATGTTGTTCAGGGCTCGTTTGCACTGGTTTAGTCTTGTTGAAGTAAGACTTTTCTGAAAATAAATTGGGCAAATTAGACTTCAGCGTCGTTGAACGAGATAATTGGATACCAATTCTGTTGCTGATGTACTCTGAACTATAAGAGCTCGTATCTCGGAGTTCCGTTGATTTGTGCTCTTCAAGTTGAGTTGGTTGTTGAACATGGTCAGGAATTTCTTTTTTGACAAAATTTGAACTTGGGGTCACGGAGGCCAACTCTTCTTGTTTGACTTTTACGGAGTGCCTCGACAGTTTTCGAAAGGTGATGGGCTCTCTTGGTGGGAGGGAAACAAAAAGTGACGATCGTTTCGATGGTTGGTAGAACGACTTCGATTTTTTTGGAAGTACGTCGTCTGATGCGCTAAGCGATGGTTCTAATTTCACTTTTGTTTGAAATGAGCCAGTCAGATCCGCTGAAATGGGATTATGTTCGCCCGTAGTAGGATCAGAGACCGAATTGCTTGCATAAGAATTCACGGAAAGTTTGCCTGCAAAGCTTTTCCTTATGGCTGTGCTTATTGCATGAAAGGAGTTATCATTCTCGGCTTCAGCATCCAGATACCCTTCTAACTTATAAGCTTCCGTATGTAAATTTTCATTATTACTCAGATCCATTGCTTCCGTATTGTATTCATATAAAGAGCCATTTTTGTTTGGGTTTACGGAGTTTGCAATAGGTATGAATGATAAATTCACATTTGGGGAGGTCACTGGATCTGGCTGAGCTCGAGGAATCATGACTGGTGACAATGCAGTAGATGTTAAACAGTCATTTGCAATCGAGGGTGGTTCATTGGCTGTGGAAAGTTTAGTTGAATGCGTTTCAACTGGGTGAAATGGCAAATGTACTTGAGGATCGGACGTCGATTTCTTGCTTGTACCATTATTCGAAAGTTCTGAATCGACAGTTTTCCTTGGAGAATCTGACACATGAGGAATTGCGTCTTCTGTAGTGTCTGGAATCCCAGAAGTGGCAACATTTGCATTTTCTTCACTTCGCGCTTCAGGCTTTTTAGGTTTGGAGCTTGATTTAACGACTTCTTCAACAGGGTTTTCCGGCTCTGTATGTATCCCATTTTGCTCCACATGCTTGATGCTTTGCTCCATATGCTTCTTATTTTGCCCTATTTGGATGTCCAGCTCTTTGGTAGTTTCACGAGTAGGAGACTCGACAGTACCGTTCAAAGCTAGGTCCAAATATGGTTCATCATGACCACTCAGACTTAGCGGCACATTCTTTATTTTCTCACTAAGCATTATGTTCAACTCAGATTTCAAAGGAGCCTCGGACGCATCCAGAGAGAGATAATCCGATCGTAGCAAAGTGGAGGAGTGGCTCCGTGACGACTGGTCGTCGTATGCAATAATGTCAGGCATAACTTTTAAGCTCTGGATCTCATCTAGTAACAGGCCAAAAGAAGCACTCGTGTTGATCTTCTCGATGATGGTATTAAGACCCAGGGCAGAATGGAGGACTTGCTGATTGACTGCGTCTATGCCATCCTTGGAGATTTGAAGGTTGTTTTTCATCTCCGAGGCAATGTAATGCGAAGAGCCCGGCACGGCATCACTCTTGCGTGACTTTCGAGCAGCTTGGATTGCCCATAAGCTAGAGCTCATTGAGTGGTGTGCTTTGTCTGCAATAGGCGGAATATAAGTTAGAGGCTCTATTACTACGCGAAATTCATTAGAAACGCGCACCCTTAAGATTAGAGTATCATATTATGGGGACAAACAGCGCGCAGATGAGCATGTCCAGTGTGCTGTTTCCCGCGGACCACGTAAGGAGTTAAGCCATGTTTCAAACATAGCCACAATTAAAAGCGAGCTACAAATCATACTGAAGAGGCGAATTCATAAACTTCTTGTTTGTCGAGAAGTCATTCGAGTTTAGTTTAGAAATCTAAGACCAGCATGAGTCATTTTGAATTTATCTGTAACGAAAATCTTTCAATCTTGATTCGTTTCTCTTGGTCTAGGTCGTAATGCTGTAGTCCGATACCGGAAATGCCACTCCACTTAATAATTACAATGCAGCAGTAAAGATAAAACAATGCATATTGTAACGAGGGTACAGACTGAAATAGTATTACTACTTAGAGGAATTAATATTGCTTGAAGCTGCTATGTACTCTGTGGTATCTTCAAGAAGCAGAGTCCCGGCTCGCGCCCACTTTGATGCATGCTACACCACGATCTGGTGCTTCAGACGCACGCCAATTCGTGAATAATTTGGGCTCTCTCGCTATCAACAATTCCAATTTGCGAAGCGTGCTTAATATTTTTCTATTGTAACTATAAGATTGTAACTAGAACACTAAGGTGTTACATTGGCCTGAATCTCCTCCAAAACATATCACCATAAATTGCGTGTAATGTTGGTCCGCAGTGCTTACTCAGTGTATACGTCGTCACTACCTTGTGAGCAAGATTTCACCACACCAGTACATGTATTCAACCCGAAGAAACGGCTAATATAAATATGAGTAGATCATAAGTATTTCAAGATTTTTTCCTCTTTTGATAAGAGGAGGTGGTGAACAATGGGTTTGTGGAGTGCATTATCCAAGTAACGCTTCGGGCCTGCATGACTTCAATTAATAATGTAGGCGCGCGAAGACTAAATGAGGGGTGTTCTTATTTAAGGTGTGGAAATCCGCCTATAACACAATTTTCATTAGCCTAAATTTGGCAAGCAAATATCCCCTTCGGACCTCTGGTGATGGCAATCTTTCCCAAAGGCTCCAAGTCCCGGGCTGTCCCGAATTTCTCATTGGATCTCTCAAGCCATCTCCCGAGCTTATCCAAGAGAAATTCCCCAGAACCTACCGAAGGGTCTTCGCAAAACGGGAACAACTCAGTTCCTGATGCTTTCAGAGACTGCTATCCTTTGAAATCACCTTCATTTGAAGATGTGCCATTATGGAATATCCTTCCTTCCTACCAATTGTTCCTGTCGACCTTTTCAAAGAATGTGCATCCGCTGTCTGAGGATTATGTCGTCGAGCCGCCCACATACGAAGAACCATCTCCTGTTCTGTCTGGATCAGACAATAGTGACTCCGACTACTTTGGGCTGCATCCTTCTTCAAGCGGTCGTCAATCTGTGGCCGACATCACACGATGGGAAAACACGATATCGGCTAACACTCATCGCTTGAAGCGCCTCACTACCCTCAACAAAACTTTGGCGGATAGCTTGAAGATCGAAATTGTTCTTACACGTTCTCCAGGTATGAAAGATAGGCAGCCCACGATTTATGACTCACTGTCGATAGAGTATGCACAAGGGGACTCAATACACGGGTTTGTAACTGTTTGCAACACCCACTCTGCCCCTATAACATTTGACATGTTCTCCGTTATCTTTGAGGGACGCATTGCTGTCAATAGTAATGAAGGAGACTCCAGCCTGAAACCCATATTATTTTACAAATTCCTCAACATGTTTGACTACTATGCATCTTGGACCCCAGCATATTTTGAAGGACAATCGCCTGGCCTGTCTGAAACCATTGATTCGGTTGATGGAACAACTCTTTTTTTTCCAAATGAGAGATATCTTGCACCTGGTACTGTTTATAAGAAATTCTTCAATTTTACTATTCCGGAAAAGCTTTTGGATTGTGCTTGTGAGGTGCATGATATTCCGGCGCATTGTGGAATCATCCCAAGCATTGGCTTGGACAAGGACGTGTTCTTGCAGAGATTAAGGCAAATGAGACTGACGCCAAAAAAGCCAGAGAAGGCTTCTTTCTCCATGGCGCCGTCCACCAGCTCCAAAGGGTCACCAATGCCGTCCTCTAAAAAGGCTGCCACGAACATCATTGTCAAAGACTTTTGTTTCTCTGACACGTCAATCAGTTATAGTGTTGAAGCAAGAATAATTGGAAAATTATCCTCATACGGAAAAAAAAATACCGTCACAAAGGACGAGTTTATCATGCTTAAGGAAGCAAGCTCACCTTTGAGAATAATACCGCGGTACCAAAGTGATGAATCGAGCAGTGGAGGAGTTGCAGAAAAACATTATGAAGCTTTCCGCAAATCTATACAAAAGAGTATTGATCTAGGTCGGAGACTCGATGAAGGAAGAGAAGATCCAAAACTGCCTCAAAGGCGATCTTCGGTTGTGAAACAAACTTATAAGAATGATGCTGCATCCGCATTCCCTAGACCGCAGGATCCTGAAACATATGAAGTCCATCTTCCGTACAAGAAAAAGACTTTAACACAACCTGTTAAGGTAGCAGGAATGGTGAAAGCAGTGTTCTCCCGAAGAGAACATGTGTTGCAATATATTGCGCCTTTCTCGTTCAGTCTGCTAGTTCCTAGAGAAAATAACAAACAGAATCAAACAAGATTGCAGATATCGCTACAATTCCAGTCCAGCGAGGCTAAAGGGTGTCGACCTCCTGAAATTAAGAGTGTTACGGGAAAACTTATGATTTGCACTGTTCGGACCAAGAAATATCCAATTCCGTTGCAATTGACCCAAGACATGAAGTTTCAGAATTCACTAGCGCACAACGACTCCATTGAAAGATACGTCAATGCTCCATTTATCAAGTACTTGAGTGAGCTAACAAAGTACATCGGGAAATATGGCCATGAGGTGATGAATGTTAGCCAACAAACAATCATGGATATCAAGTGTCTTGCCAATCTAGAATTGAAAACTAATAGTTTAAAGCTCGAGTCGCTAGCTGTCAAAACTGCTGGTGGACTTGCACAGTGGCAGGAGACCGATGCAGGCAAGGGAGAATACCTGAAAGAATTGGACTTGCATTTTGACTTCCGGAGCTTGTTCCCAAAAGACTCCAAAAGTCTGTCCGACGAAATGAAAACTGCCTTGTCCTTGGTGCCTTCGTTTGAGAGTTGCTTGATGTGCAGATACTATTATATCCACATAGACATCAAGCTATACAACGGGGACACCTTACCTATTAGAGTTCCCGTCACTTTACGCAAGTAAGTGAACAAATATTCGACAAGAATGATGAAACAAGTGGATATATTGCAAATAGAATATAATGTATTTATTGTCTAAACAGCGGCAAGTCGGTTATATCAGCTGACGAAAGCACACCGGACCCCACCTTTCGCAATGCACGATGCGGACCAGAATTCGCGAGGTATTTAAGTATCCCAACTAAAACATACTACTTATCTATAACCCTTGAATTCAAAACTTTCCCATCCAACACATAAACATCTCAATATGAGAACTTTTTCGGAAATAAGCCCACCAGAGAATTTCTGCTCTGTATACGATGGAGGGTCTCTTACCAACTTTATTTTTTCAATTCTTATAACCATAGGCATTGTGATAAGTTATTTGCCGCAATACCACAGAATCTATAAGAAAAAGACATCCGAAGGATTGTCAGTGAATTTCTTATTACTTGGGTCCTGCTCGCTGATTTTCACATTCACCAACATCATCTTGATCAGTTCTCGGGCCCGTTATTGCTGCAGAATAGGAGCGTTAAGTGCATTCAATTGTATCAACTCACAGTTGAATCTCATCCAAATCGGGTTGCAGTGCACCTGTGCCATCATGATATTGGTGCTTGTTCTTCTATGGACCCAAAACTCTGTAAAGCAGGATAAACTAGAGTACAAGCGTATAGTGAGGGTCGGGTACCTTGTTATGTTTCACATTGCTCTTTCGCTTGTGCAGATTATAATCTCGTTTGCCACTAATCGAGATATTCTTCTTCATATTGCCCAATTTAATGGTCTCATGTCCACGGCGTTGACTGTGATCAAATATGTGCCTCAAATCGCCACCACGTTCAGACTCAAACATCCCGGGACGCTTTCCATTGGAATGATGTGCATACAAACCCCTGGTGGGTTTATTTTCACTGCCACCCTATTCTTTACGAAGGGCTCCAACTGGAGCTCGTGGTTGTCTTATTTGGTGGCCGCAACTTTACAAGGCACGTTGCTAGTGCTCTGTGTCTACTACGAGTATATTTGCGATTATCTGGCTTTGGAAAACCTGGCAGTAGATCAAATCATCCACGAGAACTTAAATGAAGAGCCATAGACCACCAAAAGCAGTCTTGAGAGGGAGGGAGACTGTTATCTAGCAGGGACCGGTAATTATGAGATACTCAAAGAGGATTTAGAAAAGAAACCAATTAATTATTGCAGTGCTTTGAGTATGTCGGTCCTGGCATTGGAATGCTTAAACTATATCGATTTATGGAGTCTGTTTCTTGTAGAGGCAAATCGCCAAAGTCCTGTACAATGCGCAAAGCTAGCAATCCCATTCGCGAAGCACTGAAAAATCGCAAATTTTTCGAGAGCCCTATTTCTTCCCATACTCGAGATGATTAGAAACGTTGCTAGCCGCCTTTGTGGCTTCCGTCTTGGTGCTAGATTCCCAAGAGTTTCATCTTTGACCAGATCTTACGCCACTTTCGACCGGTCCAAGCCCCATGTTAACATTGGTACCATTGGTCACGTCGATCATGGTAAAACCACCTTGACTGCCGCCATCACTAAGGTCCTTTCCACCAAGGGAGGTGCAAGCTTCTTGGACTACGGTGCTATTGACAGAGCCCCAGAAGAGAGAGCCAGAGGTATCACCATTTCTACCGCACATGTGGAGTACGAAACCGACAACAGACACTACGCCCACGTTGACTGTCCAGGACACGCTGATTACATTAAAAACATGATTACCGGTGCCGCCCAGATGGACGGTGCTATCATTGTGGTTGCTGCTACCGACGGACAGATGCCCCAAACCAGAGAGCACTTGTTGTTGGCTAGACAAGTTGGTGTGCAACACTTGGTTGTGTTCGTGAACAAGGTGGACACCATCGATGACCCTGAGATGTTGGAATTGGTTGAAATGGAAATGAGAGAATTGTTGTCTGAGTACGGATTCGACGGTGACAACTCGCCAGTGATCATGGGTTCTGCTTTGTGTGCTTTGGAAGGTAAGCAACCGGAAATCGGTGAGCAAGCCATCACCAAGTTGTTGGAGGCTGTGGACGAGCACATTCCTACTCCAGTCAGAGACTTGGAGCAACCATTCTTGATGCCTGTTGAAGGTGTTTTCTCCATCTCCGGTAGAGGTACTGTTGTCACAGGTAGAGTCGAGAGAGGTAGCTTGAAGAAGGGTGAAGAAATCGAGATTGTTGGTGACTTCGACAAGCAATTCAAGACCACCGTTACTGGTATTGAGATGTTCAAGAAGGAATTGGATGCTGCTGTTGCAGGTGACAACGCTGGTATTTTGTTGAGAGGTGTCAAGAGAGATGATGTTGCACGTGGTATGGTTTTGGCAAAGTCTGGTACCGTCACCTCGCACAAGAAGATCTTGGCTTCTTTGTACATCTTGTCCAAAGAGGAGGGTGGCCGTCATTCTCCATTTGGTGAGAACTACAAGCCCCAATTGTTCATTAGAACCACCGATGTTACTGGTACCTTGAAGTTCCCAGAAGGTGCTGACCATTCTGCTATGGTTTCTCCAGGTGACAATGTCGAGATGGAGATTGAATTGGTCAGAAAGACTCCTCTCGAACTTAACCAACGTTTCAACATCAGAGAAGGTGGTAAGACTGTTGGTACTGGTATGGTTACCAGAATCATTGAGTAAGCATTTTTGTCGAGAATTTTGTAAATAGTTATGAAATGTTTGTTTTCCTAGCCGTAGGCGGCCATCTATTCGAGCCAACGTTAAGTCAATCTACTCTAATCGTGTTTACCTGCATGTTGCTCTTAACATGATCTGCGAAAACACAAGAGGCTAAATATCCAAGTCATCTGATTGAACCAAGAAACTCCAGCGATACGTAAACGGTTTCAATGGTATTGTTGCTGCCGGCACTTAATTTATACAGCAATGTTTCATTTCCTGATTTCCCAAAGAACAAGACTTATCTTTTTTCCAATGGGCGCAAACTCCTCGTGCTACCCAAAGAAGTGATTGTCGTCCACGGCACAGTCATCAGCAAAAAACTTACTTTCGACGAAGAAATTTTATGTGCAACATATACAACGTTCCAGGGAATAGTGGAGAATGGCGTAACTGATCAAGTACTTGCGATCTGCCTCAAAAACTCGGCGCACATTTACCTCCCTGGCGGAGAGTCCCATATAATCAGTTTCCCATTTTTGTTGAGATCTGCATGGCCTTTTGATTCAGGCCTACTTTTAGAGCGGGATACTAATGTATCTGGGAGCAAGATCTTGGAGCCTATATCGTCATATCGATTTTTTACCTTGGTGGATCCAATGGGCGACCTACGAGTTGTCACGACGTCTTCAACTTCGGTTGTTGCTGCCCACGAGTGCATGATGTATTTTCCTGCTGAAGGCTTGAATAAATCACACTCCATCTGCTGCTTGTTCAATTCACGACAGCGTACAATGAACATCTATCACGTGAAGTCACCCATGCGTCACAATCATCTTGGTTCAAACCTTTCACTGCGCAAGAATAGAATTGCGTCTGGCTCCACGACGAATCAGTCCAGGATTTTGGATGATGACCTGCACGACCCGTTCCAGCCGTCATTCCACAGCAGCATATCTCAATCACTTTCAATCAACATGGAGAAAAAGCGCACAAGCACATTACTCTCTGGAGCTTCACTGATTGCACGTATGGGATCAGATTCAGGATTTCCTGACCAGGGGATTCTGGGAGTAAATCTTCTGGAGATCGGGACCTTAAAAAAGGACATGATCATGACAAAGATAGATTCTTTCCCCATCAAAGCCCATCGACTGCACATATCCATCAGTGGCCTAGCATACGAGGACCTGGAAACAATCATTATAAGTAACCGGGTCCAGAAAAAGGCTCGTGTTCTCATATACAAGCTGACAATAGGCAACATTCCTCAGTTGGAATCATCCCTGGAAATCGAGTGTCATCATGCAATTTCTCTCAATCATACAGATTTTCCTGGATGGCTCTTACTTTTGAAAAGTGAGCAGACCTTGCAGCTTATGCACCCAACTCTTGGTATAGAATCTCCACCCATAGAGTTTTCTGCCAACCTACCACCCATCGCTACTATAACAAGTACCATTCAGACTACAGTGGCACTTAGAAGTCTCACGGAGACCAAGACCACGTTTATGATCAGCCTCATTTTGGAACCCCAGAGTAAAGTAGTCTTCAATTGTCTCAAATCCTGGCGATTCCTCTCCGGTTCTAAGATTAACGAGAGCATATGGGTGTTGTGGCGGTCTGCACTCATGTTGGATCCTGGTAAAGACGAATGGAAAGCCTACATTACCACTCTTCTCTCAGTGATTTATCCTTTTGGTCAGGACGAAGAGCCTATTCAAACTAAAAACGAAATAACGAGTTTGATTGCCAATGCCAGGGTTATGAATCAAAATTTTAACCTCGACTACTCATTCCATGACTTATTGCCCTACATCGTCTTGTCTTTGCATTTGATACATGAAGAGCTTAAGTTGGATACGTTGAGTAAACCCCAAATGAACCAGCTAGGTACCTTGCTCACACAATTAGTTGTGTGGATGGGCTGGCTGGATAGTTGGTCCTCGTTCTACATGGTGGATCCTAAATGTATTGATCAGTCTGTGCGATTATTACTGGTCAGTTTGGTTGAACACCCACCCAACTTATTGGAGTATCTCTCGGCTTTGCTTGAAGGAAAACACTGCCGCTTCTTACTTTTCTCACAGTTAGTTGAGGAAAGTAGCAAGGTGAATCAAATAATGACGCCCAGGACGCATATCATCTGCAGTATCTTCAAGGCTCTTGCCTCCCCAAACATCCATCCAAAAGACGTGGTTCAGATGATGGCCGACTTGGACTTGAACTTTTTCATCTTAGACTCATTTCCATATGGAGTCACTATACCTTTGAAGAACTGCTTGCTGACGTGTCAGGGAGATCCTGATTTTGAGTGGAATTCTGCTGTATTGAACTTGGTGGGAAGACGCGATTTGTCTATGCTTCTTCACTCGGATAATCAGTATTTTGCCAAGTCCTCTTCATTTGACTCGTCTGTCTCTGAGGGCCGGAATGCCCTATCAATTGTCTCCAACATGTTCACCAAAAAGGACAATTACCTAGCCTGGGATGGGCAGTCTGAGGCCGATCGTATAAGCATCACGCGACTAATCTTTGACAAAGACCGGAGATATTATGAGATCACCTCTCTTTTGCACCAAACTCGAGTGCAAACTGCTACCTTAAATTCTGACGAAAGCTTGAGCGAGTATGACTCCACTATTTTGAAAAGAGAGCTTGCTACACTGGTGGCATACCGGACTCTTACCATACCAATTGGCCGTGCTGCTTTATTTTACGGTGGACGGATTCCCCTTCTCACAGAAAAATTTCCAATCTCCAAGTTCAATCTCAATACTATCATTGCTCCCTCAATGACGACGATAGTTCTCACAGAACAATCACTCAAATCCAAAATTGTTGAATGGGGACAATTTCATAATGGTGTATCTTCTGGACTCAGCATCAGCCCAGAGTCAAAGGGTATCACAGGCAGTTGGGTAATCTTTAATAAGCCCCTTGAAAATAATGCTCAACACGCTGGATTTCTTTTAGGCTTGGGCCTTAATGGCCATTTAAAAAAGCTCGAGGAATGGCATATCTATAATTATTTGGGACCTAAGCACCCTCTCACCAGTGTGGGTCTATTGATTGGAATGGCAGCTAGTCTCAAACGATCCATGGATAATAAACTCACAAAAGTTTTATCGGTCCATGCTGTTGCCTTGCTTCCGCAAGGAGCTAATGATTTGAATGTGCCTAACATAGTTCAATCAGCGGGTTTGATTGGAATAGGCTTGCTTTACTTGGAAAGTCAGCACCGGAGAATGAGCGAAATTCTTCTATCACAATTCAGCTCTTCTCAAATCGAAAATCAGGAGGACCAAGAAAGTTACCGATTATCTGCTGGTATATCTCTCGGACTCATCAATCTAGGCAAGGGTGATGATCTCAAAGGCCTCAATGATACGCATGTCGTTGACAGGTTATTGAACTATGCTATTACCATGAAAGACTCACACTCTGTCTTTGAATCGGATAAATCCGGCTCGGGAGCCTTAATCGCTCTCGGACTCATCTACTTGAAAACCAGGAACATAACAATTGCTTCAAAGTTGCAAATTCCTTCATCTGAACAACTTCTCGACTACGTGAGATCAGATCTTCTATTGATAAGGTGTCTTTCGAGAAATCTTATTCTCTGGGATAATGTTAAACCGACAAGGGATTGGGTTAATAACGAGATTCCAGAAGTATTGAGAAAGAAACATAGTTTTCAGGATATTACCAAATTAGACAGTGATCAGATCAGCATGTTCAGCATTTTGGGTGGCACATGTCTATCTTTGGGTATAAAATTTGCTTCCACTCATAACTTGGTGGCCAGAGACACAATTTTGCATTATCTCGATATGACCATGAACTTGTTTGAGACGGAAACAAGCACCTACGACCAGAAAATCACTCTCAATAGCGTTGGCCAGCTTCAGAATCTCCTTGCGCTTTGTGTGTCTGTCATAATGGCAGGAAGTGGTGACTTAGAAGTCTTCCGGAGGTTGAGAGTTTTACATGGAAGTCTTGGCAAAGACTGTTATTATGGTAGCCATATGGCATACAGCATGGCCTTGGGAATCTTGTTTCTTGGAGGCTCTCAGTATGGCCTCGGAAACTCCAATTTTTCTATAGCGGCCTTGGTCATATCACTCTATCCAGTGTTCCCCCTCGAGAACAGTGATACCGAAGTACACTTGCAAGTCTTGAGGCACTTTTGGGCTTTGTCTGTGGAGCCAAGGTGTCTTGTTGTGCGAGATGTCAATGACGGAACACCTATCAAGGTGCCTATTGAAATATCATACGATTCTGGAGTGGTGGAGAAAGTTGATCTGCCAGTTACTTTGTCAAACATGGATCATATCACTTCGATAGATGTGAAGTCACAAGACTTCTTCAATGTGTCGATGGACTTTTTAATAAACTCTCAATACCTTGAGAAGTTCAAAAAGTCTTTGACAATCTATGTTTTGAAGAAACGAAACTACACGCGGTTGAAGGCATCTGTGTCTGCTCTACTAAAAAGCAGAAGCCGTGCTTTATTAGAGTCTTTTGGAGAAGTGAGCAAGAGTGAGGACATCAAGCAATTATCGGGACTCAACATAATGAAGGACCTCTCGTCCTTCCGCAGCGAGGTGTATTACCATGAGATTGCGACTGTTATAGACGAGGTCGACACAAACGCCATGAGCTCAGGGCTTCTTCTCTTCAGTATAATTGATGACGAGCTTGAATTGGCCAAAGTGTCGAAGAATCCGACTCGCATAGAAGAAATCATGAACTTAAGGCTCCTATTTGCCTACACGGATAATTTGCTCAACGATGAGCATCATTACTTGGATCATCAGTTCGTGGAAGATTTGAAGCATAATCTCTGGGAAATAACAAACACAAACGTCGAGTTCTAGAGATATATACAGGGTTAGGAAAATTACCAGGCTGGTATTATCTGAGAATCATGTCAATGTGTTTACTGTGTCTGCACCTTTAAAGTTTCGTGCGGGTGGACATAACGGTCTGCGGCCTTTAAGATGCAGGGCCTATGCGTCAATAGCCAGATCATTTCGGATGCCACACTTTAAAAGAATATGATAATATAGCCTCGAAAAAAAAAGGGCTATTTAACTTGTAATGTAAAGTACAATCCTCGACTTGCATCCATCCACATGCAATCCCTGAGTCTCGACCAATAAATCTCAGCATGCAGATCGGGTTGTGCAGACGCGCTCGTGAGATTCGATAGTGTGGTTAGGCAGTGAAAAGTAATGGCGCGCGCTGAGACGGGAATTAGACCAGTCTGGTAATAGGCTTCTAAAGAAAAAGAAAATAAATAGTGCACTTCGTCTGTAATTTTTAATTCCATACACTTTAAACACAACACATGGCATATCGCTCTACCATCCTCAATGGACGCCGGTTCATCACCAAGCCACAGTTTTTGTCCCCGTCGCCGTTTCTTAATGGGCCTCAGTCCATGAACATCAACCACCCATTGTCTAGAGCCTCTCAGGTGGCCGAGGTTGACATGAACCGGCAGGTGTCAGACCTGGGCGCCAGAAAGTCGTGGGTGGGTTTCGGCAAAGGGATTCCGTTTTCCAACATTCCTAGGCCAAAGAGAAGTGCTTTTTACTACTCGTCGTGGAGTCGAAACGGCAAGAACCTCAAGATCCCAGGGTTACTGAAGCGAGGCCTAGCCAGCGCTCCCACAAACATCAAGCTCAAAACCAAGAGTTTACACCGCCGGTTTTTCTCAGCCGAAGCCAGAAAAAAAAGAAGAGAGAGAAGACGTTTCGTCAGATGGTGGACTCTAACTTCCTTAGCGGTGGTTTTGAGCGGTGTGGCTGCCAAGATCATGTATGAACATGAAAAAGACGAAGACGAGTATGAGGCCTTCAATAAGTACACCATTAAGCCGCAGTCCTGGCACTTATACGCATACTCTACGTTGCCGTTAAAAACCATATCTCGCTTGTGGGGCCAAGTGAATAGCATCAACTTGCCAGTGTGGTTGAGGAGCCCTTCCTACAAGCTATACTCCACACTTTTTGGTGTGAACTTAGATGAGGTGAATGAGCCTGACTTGTCTACGTATCAGAACTTATCAGAATTTTTCTACCGGAAGCTAAAGCCGGGTGTTAGGCCCATCTCAGATGATGAGTTGGTATCGCCCTCCGATGGGAAAGTGCTCAAGTTTGGGGTCATTGAACATGGTGAAATTGAGCAGGTCAAGGGTATGACCTATTCAATCGACGCTTTGTTGGGCTTGACAACAAAAAGATTAGCTGCTCCTCTGCACTCACTTGAATTCGATTATGACAATAGAAACGAGGCTATTGTGAAGAGAGACGAGGAATTCGCCAACTTGAATGGCATCTCCTACACGCTCGACGATCTTGTGGGAGGTGAGAGTGACAACACTGCTCACTTGAATGAAATGAAGTTTGAGGATAAAGGAGATAAAACAGACAAAGGCTCCAAGCCTTCCGTGAGCAAGTACTTGCAGATTGCCAAGGACATGGCCACGACACCATATGATAAGTTGCGTCAGAGTGGACACAACAACTTGTACTTTGCCGTGATCTACTTGGCTCCTGGAGACTACCATCGTTACCATTCGCCTACAAATTGGGTGACGACTTTGAGGCGTCATTTCATTGGCGAGCTCTTTTCCGTTGCTCCTTTTTTCCAAAAGACTTTACAGGGCTTATTCGTTTTGAACGAGCGCGTGGCACTTCTTGGCTACTGGAAGTACGGATTTTTCTCCATGATCCCTGTGGGTGCCACGAACGTTGGTAGTATTATTGTCAACTTCGACAAGGACTTGAAGACCAATGATATTTACGAGCATGAGGTGTACCTGCGAAAATCCGTGAGCTCCAGTTCGGAGGATGAAAGCGAAACCACGCCTTTGCTTAGACGTGAATCTTCGGAATCAGAAGATTCTTTGAGCATCGCTGCTTCAGAAAAGTCAGAGAAGCCCAAGAAGTTGAAGAAAAACACAGTCTACGAGGCTACATACACCAATGCCAGTCTGTTACTCGGTGGGTTCCCCTTGGCAAAAGGCGAGGAAGTTGGAGGCTTCAAGTTGGGCTCCACAGTGGTGTTAGTCTTTGAGGCTCCTGACAACTTCAAGTTCAGCCTCGACGTTGGCCAGAAAATTAAAATGGGTGAGTCCCTCGGAGCATTCCAGTAGCCAGCTTATTCCGGTAACCAGTGTTAATTCGCGGCAACGATTCGGAAAAAGCGCGTGCCTGGGGGCCACAGCAGACCTATTCAACTGGTTCCCAAACAACCCCTATGCCCTATATTTCTTTCATTCCACCACTAAAATACTTAGTTCAGCAGATATTATTTCATAGGCCAATCTCATATTAGACAAATTATCCCACATTCAACAAAATTCAATGTTTGTTTGCGTTTGCGCATTAAGGTGGAGGCCCACTTGCCCTGCGCGGCTATACGATACTAACACCGTGCATTATACCTTTTTTCGGTTGATCATTTGCTGAACTCTTCTGAGTTAACGGTTTTTCATTCTTCCCCTACCGCATACATTTCCATCACTAAACTTTGTCCCTAAATCAAGCACAAATCGCTGTTATTTGTATTTGAATCTCCTACCACACTTTACTCTCCCGAACACTGATTCATATCAAATACACATATCAGCAATGTCTTTCTTGAATACCATCAGGGGACTTGGCCGGTCCACCAAAAAAACTAAAAAGGAGTACGAGCAACCGCAAGGTATCCTCTATTCCAATAATAATAGCAGCTCGACACTGCCGCTCAGACGAAGCCAGCAATCAGGCCGGGTGTCTCCCACCAAACAGCGATCGTCGATGATCCAATTTGCTCCACAATCGCCATCCAGAAAAACAAGGCTGCGGGCCCGACTGCCGCAGAGAAACTCGATGGCTAGTAGCACCGAATATAGCGGCGGGCTGCTTCCTTTGTTCATGTGTCAGCCATTTGTGAAGACGGCATTGGTAAAAGGTTCGTTCAAGACCATTGTCCAGCTTCCCAAATACGTCGACTATGGCGAGTGGTTATCGTTGAATATCTTTGAGATGTATGGGCTGTTGAACCAGTTCTACGGAGTTATAGCTGAATACGTGACGCCGGAACAGTACCCCACCATGAACGCTGGGCCAAACACAAACTATGTATGGAAGGACGCCAATGGCCAATCCATCAATCTTCCGGCACTGCAGTACATTGAGTATGTTCTAACATGGATAAACAACAAGCTCAACGACCAGTCCATCTTCCCCACTCGGAATGGGGGAGCCTTTCCTCCCACATTAATCAAAGATTGCAAAAACATAGCCCGGCAGATGTTTCGAATATTCGCTCATATTTACCACAACCATTTTGAGAAATTCGTACACCTTTCTTTAGAAGCGCATTGGAATTCATTCTTTGCGCATTTCATCAGTTTTTGCAAAGAACACAATTTACTCGACCGATCCGAACTAGTGCCCTTATTACCCTTGATTGAAAACTTAGAACAGCAGGGAAAGATTATTTGATTATTTTATATCATCAGACTCTATGAATTGAGAACCGCTGCTTACGTACAAGAATGTATTCTGCAATTCTTAAGTTTTTAGACTATTTATTTACAAGTATAGTGGCCATTTCAATTTCTTGGCCACAATGCACGTCGATCTATTCCGATCTAAGAGAAAAAATAAGGCGAGTCCTTGACAGTAGCAACATCCAAGTCGCCTCTTGCGGGAATGTCAGGGAACTTCAAAGGCACAAGCACCTGTATGGACTTGCTCTTGCCGCAGGAAGTTGCGAAGTCTGCAACATTGAAGCCATCCACAACACTGATGGTGGTGACCATGTCTTTGCCCATTTGGTTGAGTTTAGAATCTGGCGACTCAAGTAACTCTTGTCTCTTTTTTTCAATGTAGATTTCATCGGCGACTGTCAATGCCCGCCCCAAGTCCAGCACGATTTTCTTTCTTACCTGCTTGATTTTTTGTGCAAGTTCGTGTTCCCCTGGTATCGACACCACTTGCAAGAAGCCCTTATATCTCCTTTCAAATTCTTCACGAAGCTTCACAATCAAATTCTCTTCGTGTAACCTAACGAATTGCTCCCGGATGTGGACATTCATGCGGTCAACATTACAGGCATGGGTCCAGTAAGAGTCATGAACGGAGGCAAATTCCAATCCGTCCGCTCCGCATGCTGCCGCAGTCATTAACATATGCGTAGCATCAAGAGAATGAATGAAATTAGGAGGGAATGCTGTTTGCTGTTTTCTTGCGTCAACCTGGGTGGCTCCAAAGGGGTCTGAAATGGAAATGTCTTGCAAGTTTGTGTTAACAACTTGCTTCTTGGTGGCTCTGTATGGTTGCACACATGGAAGACCGAGTGGAGTGGTCCAGATGACGGACGATAAGTGGTTTGGCTTGTCAGTGTTCTTGGAACTCTTTTCTTCGTAGTCAATTCTGACCGATTTGGAGATTCTTTTGGCAGATTCTCCCAACCAATCTTGAATCAAGTGTGCACCTTCGAATAATTCTCTGACAGAAGCAAACACCAATGTTGTGAGGAAACGAGCATGCGATTTGAGCAGATTGAAGTCATCTTTCTTAAACAAATGCGTGAGCTGCTTCTCAATCTGGGCAACTGCTCCCACAAATGTAACACCATAAACGTTGGTCATGACTGTCTGCTTGACCACCTTCCGGGTGATTTTACCCTTCAAGAACTTGGCATATTCGTTGCCGGCTTCGGATTCAGTTTCCAATCTTTTCTCAACGAGTCCAGCCACGAAGTTATACACATCTTGCGGTCTGTCTGCGGGAACCAAGTTCACTTGCCTGGCACCTTCAATATCACCACCCAAAGCTGCGTAATGTTGAAGACCATTGCAAGTACCATCTTGATGAACAGGGACGAATGATTCGTATTCTGTAGGATCTTCAAGTTTGAATGCCTCGTTCAACTCAAAACAAACACTGAGCACCTGCCAGGGCTTGTCTGCCTTTTTCCACCATTGCACGTTCTCCAAAGGAGCAGTAGCAGTCTTAAAGACTTGGTCCATGTTAGCATCAACAAAAGCCTCTCTCTCGTCGAGAGGAGCTTTGTCCATACCGTAAAGGTTTGCAAGATGGATCTTTAGCCATCTGAGGCCGTTCTGGCCTAACTTGCGGCCCTCCCAGAATATGAAGAGAGATCTGGTCAAATCATTACCCAAGTGGTTCAAATGCGGTGGGATCGGGTAGGCACGTCCACGGAAATCAACATTGTGTGGAAAGTACATCTTTTCACCAACAAAAGCTCTAGCAATCTCCAATTTGTAGTTAGTATCACATCTTTGTGATCTATGAGCTGCAGCCTCATTGATGATTTGACGAACCTTCTTCTGGTATATTGCCTTCTCGAGTGGCTCAGCATTGGAGGGGAGTGGTTCAGGAAGACTTGGCTCATCAACAATGGGTGGGATATCCAAAAACTTTTCTCCAGTGTTCCAGAAATGGGAAATCACATTTAGTACTTTCGCATTGATGGTCCAAGGAGTGTTCCCCAAAACATTAAGACCCTTGTAAACCTCGTCCAAATTTCCTCTCTCTGCTGCTGCCTTGACATATGCTATGGTTTCAGCTGAATCTCTGATCCGCACGATTGCACTAGGGGAGAAATGATATCCGCCAGCATTGTGATTGCTCCACTTGATTGGAGGCAACAACATAGGCAAATATTGGGGTTGAACCGAGTTCATTTGCTGATTGCTAGCAAGCTGTGCGATCAAACGCTTGTGCAATTTGATGATTCCCAATCTTTGACCACTCACAAACTGATAAGTGTGATGGAAAGCAGGTTGCTTACCTTCGACTTGAGCACCCGTCGAAGGGTCTGTACCAGTAACTTTAATCGTGGATACGTGAAGCAAGAAGCTGGTTAAAACAGACCCAAGTTTGGCGTGCACGGAGATTTCCCAGTCGGAATCTTGTGACTCAGATGTGGATTTCTTGCTGCGAAGAAGCCTCTTCCAGTGGCTCGAGCCTTTAGTACTCTTGAACTTTTTCTCAGCTAAGATCAAGGCCTGCGATCTGTACTCCAATTCAATGGCTCTGCCAACTGATATCACGGCACGTGCTGTTCTCATACCATCCACGATACCACCCGTAGAATTGAGCTTGAGCAACTCCAAGATCGTGATGACCGTAAGCTTTTTAGGCGGAATCAAAACCAAGTAGGGAGCGTAGAAAGACCGGTTTTTCATTTGCTTCTTCTCATCGTTGGATAAGGAAGAGACGTCAATCTCGTTGTTGAGTAAAGCATTGCAAAGCTGCACCTCTTCCTCCACAAAGGGAAGCATGTCCAAGTACCATTGATACAACTGCACGTTCAAGCTTTTGTTGATGGGAAGACCCCCTCTGGTTTGCATATCCTCGAACTCATGCTTCCACTTTTCTCTGGCGGCATCAACTCCTTTACTTTCTAGTTCCCTTTGGCGAGAATGATTGAAGATATCTAGGGCTTTGTTAAATTTCTTTTTGTCCTCCTCTGTTTTGAGACTCTTGTAGATTTCATGGTAGTTCCGTCTCTTGATGTTATCGTTGTTATGCACCAAATGGTGTGCTTGGTCAGCATCCATATCTTGAATCAATTGCTGCAAATCCAACAGCTCTTTGCTCTGCAACCCCAACAATGTGTGTCTCACGACCTTAAGCCCGAAAGATTCCACTGCCTTGAGCTCAGTGAGATCCTTATCTAATGTCGGGGCCTCGGCTCCTTCTTCTTGAAAGTATTTGGGAACGGCGTTATCTTCTGCTTGGGAGTTGGTAGAGTTCGACTTTGATCTTATCTCGTGATACATTGGACGTAGATCCATAGGGATATGAGCCTCTGTGACCGCTGGATTCTTGAAGATCGTGGAGAGGTGATCAAGGCTAATAATATCAATATGCCTCAATATCTTTCTGGTTTGGTAACGGGATTGTATGTGAAGGTGCTCCATGTAGTCCTGGTTCTCTTGCATGGCCTTGGACAATACTATGGCACTGGTTCGATCGTCCAGCACCGTACCCAAGTCCAGAGTGATCTTTCCTAAAAACGCCTTCACATCCGAAAGACTCGTGGACTCATCCTGAGAAAACTCCTCAAGGTATTTGTTCAAGAAGGGTGAAAATTTGTTTGACTCGTCTAACAATGGATGAATAGCCTTTAAGATGTTTTCTGCCCGCGAGAAGTTCTTACTACTCAAGAGCGCATCAAGCAATGACTGTAGATGGATCACATCCTTAGCAAAAGGAGACCTGGTCACAGGATCGTAGCTGGAGGACCATGCGATCAGCTTTTTATCCTCGTCGGCAATAGGAGATTCATTAGCTTTGATTTCATTGAAAGCCTTTCTGGATAAACTGGTACGAGATTTGCGGTCTTCAGGTCCCTTTCTAAGTTCTTCAACCAAAGATGAGTATATCGACAAGTCCTTATCGAGGTGAACGTTCTGGGTTGCGTTTGGGAATGGAATTGGGCTTGAGCCGCTAGCACTACTGTTGAGCCTAGTACCGAGAGTATGGGCTTGTTTGTATAATCGTTGAGCTCGAAGGCCGAGATTGTACCTTAACATGTTTCAAGGGCTGAACATATATATTAAGTGGGTCTTTTGGTGACGTTGATTAATCTAGGTTTATGCGCAAGGAATATAGTGGTGAAAGGCAAAGCAAAGACTTTAGATTTTCCAATCGTGTGAGATGAGACTGGACTGTATCTAAGCGGTGCGCCTTTCTTTTTTTTTAAACCTACCAATCTCGCACTCCTGGGGGCCGTTCTCACATTCCGGCCGCTCCCCTTTCTTGTCACGTGATTCGGTTGCATGCGTGAATCACGTGCATCTCTACTAGAGTACTGTCTCTCCATTGTATGACCACCCACCAAACTGCTTCTGCACAGATTCGCTCAAGAAATCATCAACAACGGAGTCTTGCGGCTGTTCGTTGGTGAAGTCTTGGTCGAAGTTCGATGTATCAAGGAAGCCGTTGACTGTAGGCTTGAAAGGAGGAGCATACCCTTTGTCCAACAACTTCTTCCAGTCGACGCTTTTGAAGAAGGGGTGGGCTTTAATTAATTGCGCCTCATCCAATCTATCGCGAGGGTCTTTTTGTAATAACTTCCTCAACAAGTCCTCTGCATCCGTGCCCTCAAGAAAGCTAGGGAACTGCAATGGGTTTTGCAAGATTTTCTTGTACATTGCAGGAACATTATCATCGTAAAAAGGTGGCAATCCAGTAAGCATTTCATACAACAAAGTTCCCAATGTCCACCAATCCACGCTTCTTGTATAGCCCTGGTTTAAGAGCAACTCGGGTGCCAAATACTCAGGCGTACCGCAAAAGGTATTTGTTTTGTCCTCGTTCGTCATGTTGAGTTTACACAAGCCAAAATCACAAAGAGCAATGTGACCCTGATAATCAATCAAAATGTTTTCCGGCTTCAAGTCTCTGTAAATGACATCAAGTTCATGCAAACTCTCAAGAGCCGTGAGCAATTCCGCAATGTAAAACCTAGATCTGTCCAAGGAAAACTTGCCTGTTTTTTGCAAGTGATAGAAGAGTTCGCCTCCGTTGATGAACGAAAGAACCAAATATAGCTTTTCAGGTGTTTGGAAAGAAAACTTAAGCGGTACAATAAATGGGTTGTTGATCCGCGCTAGAACAGTTCGTTCAGCCAATGTATGCGTGACCTCCATTCTGGAAACGATGTGGTGTTTTCTCAACGTTTTCAAGGCATAAATCTGCTTTGTGTCCTTCTTCATCACTTGCATCACCTTACCGAAAGAGCCTTTACCAATAACCTTTAAAAGGTCGAAGTCTTCAATCGACAAGTGTGTCTTGAGCTGAGGCTTGAAATCAATGCTGATAGATAGTTCGCCAATGGTCTGCACCGCATCTAAAGAAGTTTTGAAACTAAGGTACTCATGATCGATCAAGCGGATAGGCTTGGAATGGCATCTAAGGTTTAATGGCAATTTAATCAGTCCAATCTGTAAGTCGCCGAAAGTGTTGGAATTGCTCATGGTGAACATGTCTATTTTGCTTTGTCTTTCCTGCGCAGGAACCAACCTGTTTGGTAATCTAAGATAAAGGTTTATGTTTAAGAAGTTGGAGCTGGTTTGGGAATGAGCAACCATTTTTGTGACATCAAAGGTCATGACTCGGTCCCACTGACAAGAGTCGACTGTACCCTTTCTGGATTCAATCATGATCATGTTATTGTCAAACTCCACGGTCATGAAAAGCAACGGCTTGATGACGCGCTCACCATTGCTATTTGGTATAAAGATGTTGGAAGGAATGTAAGAAGAGGCCTCATTTCCAGGTAACAAGTCCGGTGAAGATACCGAGGAGGCATCGGACTTGTCTCTTGTTTCGGACTTAAGAAGATCAGACAATCGTTTGGATAATAAAGAACATGCAATAGGGTCGTTTGTGTTTTGCGCCAACGCTTGCAAGATTTGCTTGTCATTTTTAATGCTAACAGGAAGCTCCACATTCTGGGACTTGTATATCTTGACTATGAGAACGCCTGGGTTAGAAGCCATGGTGACAGGCTGTTTCGCTTGACTGGATGTGGAGATACGGGATGTGTTTTCGGAAGAAGGTTGGGAAAGAGTGGCAGCGGGATTCTGGCCTGCAGATTCAGTCAAAGAAAGCTTCTCCATTTCGGGAATAGGAGTCGGTGTTATGGTTGAGGGAGTGTTTGACGTTTTGGAATGATGAGACTCTGCACTGGAGTCGTTTGCGGCTTGCGTAGAAGCCTCTTTGTCGGACGATCCGAACTTGAACTTATTTTTGAACTTGAGCATTCCTATGAGCAGAAGAACGGGAGGTAGTTGGAAATGGGTTTGTTGGGGCACATGTACGTAATGGGTTTGCGCGGGTTCGCATTGGTCTTGAAAAACTATGGCTCCTGCACAGGGCTCGTCGTCTACGGAACACATACTCAGATACTCAAGCCCAATCAAAGCCATGAAGTTATTGAAAATTTTGCTTCAAGTTAAACAGTGGAACAGTTAATTATATTGAGTTTGAAAGTGTGTGGAAAGAGTTCCAGGCGTGGTCAATTTACATTTTTTTGCACTCGTGTCTCACTTTGACAAATACCGATCGCATGTGATATTCAAAAAGTCTTTGATGTGGAATTTTTGACTATTTTACGATTTTTCTCGCTGCTCCATATATTTCAGAATGTATACTCATCTAATCGGATGTGTTATCAGCATAGACTATATAATGTTCCTTGGTCTAGACGGAAGTCTAACAGAGTACTTCTGTCCATGTATTTATTCCGCACTACACCGTATTTATACCAGAGCTACGCTAGAGCATTCCGAAAACCTTGAGCATTTGATTCTCCATAGTACCCAAGTACCGAAAATCAAATGCACAATTGGTATAGCTTCTGAATAGATTTAAGATGTATCGGGCACGTAAATTCCTTTTAAATTCTTATGACTAGCATCTTTAAAGAAACACCCGAGGAAGAAGCCCTCCATCTCTGAAATGTGAAGATCGATGAACTTAGATGAGTCTTCTTCAAGATCATGTGAGCTTTATTAAAAGTGGAGACCAGGTTGCGAACCATAGCTACTGGATCTCGCGCGTGCCGATCGACTGCGTATCGCAGTGCAGACATTCCCTATCTCTACAGTGATAAGGAATACACTAGAGAAATGGGTGAACATCACATTGCACAATAAAAACAGATAACATGCACGTTATACAAATTACTATACTTAGTGAGCCAAAGAATCGATATGCAGACGTGGACCATGATCTGGTGATGGCTCAGTGCCCCGTGGCCACAGTTCAGGAATGCGAGCTCAATCGCACACCATATTCTAAATCTTGCAGCATACCGTTTTTCACACTCAAGCCAATGCCAGATCCACGCTGTCAACCCTGCATACTTTTCAAGACACATCATGAGCAGAAGAAAATCTGGCATTCGCGTCTGAGAACGCGGCCCTGTTGACCTGTAACGTTGGAGCAACAGCTTTACGCGGCTCGAATTTGCGCGGGCCTAATCAGCCTGCAAGAGGCTGCGAGACAGCCCTTTAGCGCGTTTTAAGGTGAGCTGTCCTGCACATCGCGCTCTGGGCGCATTGTTTGTTTACCTCCTTGAGCGCCCCATTACCGCACCTTGTCACATTACCCATCGGTAGTCATGGTGATTTGAGTAGTTTCGCGGGCAAGAGGCACGTCTGCTGCAGAATTTGTTGTGTTTTTCCTCAACTCCACGAATCGTTTTTGACGCATCTGAGCACTCACTCTGCCAGCCTCGCACCGTGGCAAGATTCACTTACCTGTAATACGTGCCTTTTTTTTTTTGATCGCTTTTTCGCTCTCACTTCCTGACTACGCTATCTACAATCTTTATTTTCCTTTCGACCCACTCTGTTTTTTTCAACGTCACTTTGGTTTTGCCCTCAGCATACTAATTATACCTTTCCACCAAAGTGCACCCTCTCCGGAGATCAGATCATCTGTTATTCATTCTTTTCCAAATTCATCAGCAGCTTGATTTCTTCGAACTTCCATCCGCCGTCATCACAACTTGTCTTATCATCACCAGAGCTCAAAAGGTGATTGCTGACTTCAAGCATACAACTAGTGCCATTACTTTGTGTCCAAATACAGCGCCTGACGCACATCCAAGGCGTTTCTCTTTGTGTGCTTGTCATACCTGTGATCTGATTCAAATTGCTTTCACTTTGCATCGCAGTGATTCACAAAGTTGCTCTAGACCACGGTTATCTGCTGATACCTTAGCCCTTTAATTCGCACCACCATGTCTACAATGACCCAGAATCCGTCAACGGACATCCTAATGTCCTCGTCTCTGCTGAATAACGTTGATAGAGTCGTTCAATCAGTGACAAACGCAACCAAACGATTATCCCAAATTTCTACCCACACAAATACATCTGCCAAGAAGAGAAGGGCCCAAAACAAAATCGGCCCCTGGAAGTTGGGCCGCACACTCGGCAGAGGCTCCACCGGCCGTGTGCGGTTGGCCAAGAATGTCAACACGGGCAAACTAGCTGCTGTGAAGATTGTGCCGAAACTGAACTTCAAGAAGATCGAAAATCCAAAGTACAAAAACCATGATGCCTCGCGCCTTCCTTACGGAATTGAACGTGAAATCATCATCATGAAGCTCATATCCCATCCCAACATCATGGGCTTGTATGACGTCTGGGAAAACAAGAACGATCTTTATCTCATTTTGGAGTACATAGAAGGTGGTGAGTTGTTTGACTACTTAATTAAAAAGGGCAGACTCCTGGAACAAGAAGCCGTGCATCATTTCAAGCAGATCATCCATGGAATTGGCTACTTGCATCAATTCAACATTTGTCATCGTGATTTGAAGCCTGAGAATTTGCTCTTGGACTTCAACAAAAACATCAAGATTGCAGACTTTGGAATGGCGGCTTTGGAAGTGGACAAGAAATTGCTCGAAACTTCCTGTGGCTCTCCCCACTATGCTTCGCCCGAGATTGTTGCTGGCAAAAACTACCATGGTGCTCCTTCGGATATTTGGTCTTGTGGTATCATTCTTTTTGCATTGTTGACAGGTCACCTACCATTCGATGACGAAAACATCCGCAGATTACTTATGAAGGTTCAGAACGGAAAGTTCATTATGCCAAAGGATCTCTCCAATGAGGCCAAAGATTTGTTGTTGAGAATGCTTCAGGTGAACCCTCATGACCGTATATCAATAAAGCAGATCTTGGAGCATCCACTCTTGAAAAAATATCCGGGAAAACAAGGCGAAAGCAACGTCGGCATGGGAGAGATTCTCCACCCTGAAGAACTAGAGGATTTGACATCGGAGGATATGATCGATAAAGAGATTTTGAGAAATCTTTGCATCCTTTTCCACAACTGTCCTGAGGAGTACATTGTTAAGCGTTTGATCAATTCACCCACGTCTCCCGAGAAGATGTTTTACTTCTTGCTAATGAAGTACCGCAAGGCTCATCATCTCTCGTCTCAAACCACAAACTATGTGGATGAAGATCCCGATTTAACTGGCTCAGATTCGAAGCAAACACTCCAAAAATCTACAAGAAAAGTTCCGACTTCGATTAAGAATACAGAGCATCGCGCGGTCAAGAAAGATCCCCACTCTACATCCTCGCTGTCAATCAGCAGCAAAAAGAATGTGTTAGGTAACATCACCAACTCCTCGTTCACTGCGTCGAATGCTTCCAAGAAAAGGATCATCATGAACAACTCTGTCATTTCAAGAAACACGTCTTGTGTATCGCTAAAGTCAAAGACTCAGCTGTTGAACAAAAGTGAATCGCAGAGATCCTTGAAGACGAAGAAGATTTTAAGAGAACAAACTCCACACTTTTGGCAACTGACCGAAGTAGAAGACAAGCTTGAAGATGACAAAGAGAACATAAATCAGGATGATGATGTAAAGCAGTTTCAGAAGATATGTCAGGACATATTCGGCTCCCAGGCAAATGCCAATTCAATCTTGAACTTGTCTCATATGCTGAACCAAAAAGATCTCAGCAGTGATACCCTCAACAAATTGAAGCTTTTCAATTATCGTTTGAGCAAAGCCTCATTGAACATCTCCATGATCCCTGAAGAGCAAGTTAAACCCTACAAAAGCGATGGCGAAAAGAGAGCCATGATGTTAGCGCAAGAGGTACAACGCAAGAATGATGCTCGCGAGCGTGCATTCCAGGAAGAGGACAGAAACCTTGCAGAGCGGAAAAGACAGTCTAACCTACTTCACGAGAAACTGAAAGAAGCAGTACAAATGATTAGCCAGATGCAATCTTCGCGTAATGTGTCTCTTCCTCTCGCAAAGACTTCGTTGGATCCTAAAGTTGGAAATGCTTCATTGCTTAGAGCCAAGACGCTCTCTGTCAATCCAAGGTCCGCTTTGAATGAAAAGAATAGCAAAGTTCTTCACAAATTGGGTATCGATTTGACGCCTCCTTCGACTCCTCAGCCAGCATTCTCGCGCTCAAGCTCTTTCATAAAAACATCGACATCCAGGAATCTCGCAGGGATTCTACAAGGCACAGAGAATGGTGAAGATGAAGAGGCTGGGTCTATCTCTTTGGGAACAATCACAGCTAAGAGTCGTACAAGCTTATCCAGCGTAAAGCACTCAGAGTTTGTGGGCGAGAAATTGGCATCTAAGAGACCCAATTCCAATAGGATGCTGACCGCTGAAAGCGTGAGAAGTGACAAATCCAAGACTCTGGAGCAAAATCCTTCATTGATCCCACATCCTCGCTTCTCCACCGTATCTTTCAATGGCTTATGTGAAACAGGAAACATGACCATTTTGAGAAACACTGCAAGTTCCGGGACAGTCTTGAAAAAAGACATACGAAAACCGCTCGCGACAACTTTAGAAAACAAGGAGATTCCTCAAGCCGTGATTAGAGAGACTTCTGGATTGGGTATTTCAATGGAGCGGACTAAGTCAGCAAATCTATCTGCACTCAGCAGTCTTGAAGGAACCCGAAATTTCATCTCGATTGCTTCGTCGGATCAATCGACTTCGGCGAACGGCTCGACTTTGGAGAAAAATGCCATCAATATGGGAGAGTACAATCTGTCCATTTATTCTGACAACACGGAGGACTTCGACTTGTCTGGTGATTTGGTTCCCACGAATTCTGGCCATTCGCAGCACGAGAAGAAAAAACCATTTGCTAGCGGAAGCAGCAAAAGAGGTCTGGAAACAAAATCTAAAGGTTCACGGCATGCAAGTGCTACTTCAGATAGATCAAAGGACACCTTGGTCAATGAAGAAAGTGACGAAACGATTCAATCGATGTACAAGTCATACGAATCGTTGTACGGCCAGTCACGCGACAACAAGCAGAATTCAAGGGCCAAACCGGAATCTCAGAGATCATCATTCAGGGCGTCTACTCTGAGTGAGAATATCCTTGATACGTCTACTTTGGATGACAATGGCCAGTTTTCTCAGTCTCCTGATCATAACGAGTCCGAATACCACAAGCAGTCATCGAGTGACTTTGATAACTTCAACTCTAGTTTGGAGGATGCAAAGACGGTGGGTCTGTCGGAGCTGATGATGCCAAAGCGTCATGGCACAAAAACAAGTCTTCGCAAGTCAAGAGCCTCGACGCAGATTTTCAGTTCCTTGGACGTGCATGGAAATTTGAAGACGAACGCCACTGTTTCTACTCGAAACAATACTATGAAGTCGAGCCAGAAATTACCAAACAAGAAGAATAATACACCAGACGTGAAAGTCAGCAAGCCTGACGGCAAGACTGAAGCACACCACAACGTTGTTGAGAAGACGGGCCTGGAGTCTAACCCCACTTACCTCTCGAAGCGAATGAGCTTGAAGCCTAAGCGAGAGGCACCAAAAGCTCCCGCAAAGGAGGAACCAGTAAAGGGCCACAACAGATTTTCTAACATATCAGTTGCTTCGAACGTGAAAAAATTCATAGCCCCATCTGCCCCTAAGTCTGGTGGAGCTAGCAACTGGTTTAGGAGATTTTTGCAGTCAATCAACATGGGTGGACACAAGGAAGACGAGGAAGAAGTGGGTAAGAAGTCCAGCCCGAGAAACACACACATTATAGATACCGGACTCCTGTCCAATGAGCTCATGAGGGTGATCAAAAACCAAATGAAGCTAAAGCAGATCGAGGGCTCCGTGTCCAATGTGGACATTGATGAGGAGTTTGCATTGATCAGCGGAGTGATCCCCAGTCGATTTGTTGGAGGCCGCAGGTTGCATTTCAGAATTGAGATCATGGATCTTATGAACTCATCATCTTTGCATTTGCACAAGAACAAAGGATCCAACAATGGCTTTAAAAACTTGGTGGAAGCTGTGTCCTTCGTCATCAAGCAAGAGGAAGAGGCCAACAACATCCGGAAATCGGTTGCATACAATTTCGTTGGCACTCAGATAAAATAGGTAGTTAGAACGCATACAACGGCTAGATGAAGTGCTGTAAGCTCTGTTTACAACATGTAGGTTTTAAGCACCTGAGGTCCCAGTGACTGCAAGTGAAGATTTTGCAGTCATGGTATGCGTGGGGTGCGACTGCATCAAGCACCAGTTTTCCTAGGTGGATGCGCCATACACCTTTATCAGACAAACATATCCTTCACGCTAGGTTTGATTCCTGGCAACAAACATCAGAATAGAAATGGCAGGAAACATAGTACGGGCCCGAAATTGGGATCTTGGCTTTGAACAACGTTTCTTGGCTGTCAACCCATTAGGCGACCAAATATCGCTATACCAAACAGACAGTCAAGAATCCAGCGACTCCAGTGAATTGTCTCGAATCAATTCCTTCACCGGCGTCGAGAACATCCAATGTATGGCGTACCTGAATACCCATGTCGGGTGGACCGGTGTGGGAACAATGGATGGAAATGCCCATATCTTTGACATCACCAGCAAAAACATAACGACGCTTAGGCTTCGGGCCAAGCAAAACAGACCCTGCAACTCTTTAAGTTTCAATCACGCCCAGCTAGTGGCTGCAAGTTTCGACAAGTCCCGCCAGGACAACTCGCTTCAGGTGTGGGACTTGACCAAGCATTCCCGAGTGTTCTTAGATAACTTGGACCTCGACAACTCACAACTCATCCGGCCCCAGTTCGGTTACTTGGCCAATGAGGCCACCTTATCTACCATGTTCAACTCAGAAGATCCCTCTGGTATGCTGCTCATGGCAGGAAGCTACAAGTTGCTCCGAGAATTCGATCTCCGGGATTCGTCGCCTACACCCATATACCAAGTGGCCACGAAAAGCACCATGAACTTGACATTGGACCCGTTTGAGCGTCATATGTTTTCGTCCATGAGTGAAGATGGATCTGTCTCCATCTGGGACCGGAGGAAGCTTCAATCGTCTGCCAAAGGCGCCGTTGTCTCCGAGACCCCAGCCTTGTACTTCCCTAAATTGGTCAGTGATCTGCAACGACGTGGATTGGCACCATGCTTCAGGTACTCCACGATCCGGAGGGGCGAATTTGCCGCTGTTCTCAACGGAGACTTGATTCGCCGCTGGAACACGGGTATTGTGCCCAAATCTACAGATGTGGATGTGCCAACATTTACTGTCGAATCGGGATTGATAGCCAATCAAAAGCAGCAGAGCGCCAAACTTTACAACCCACATGAAGATCTGCTTTTTGTTGCATCGGTTCTTGATTCGAAAACTGACTTCCCACGCGTCATCTCTTTTGATTACACTCCAGATAGCTTGTCGCACACTTCAACCAGATTTGTGTGTATGAGGGAAAAGGGGCTGGTATTTCAGATGCCTGTTGAAGAAAGCATCGAGTCTTTTGATTTCAATTCGTTTAATGAGTTTTCTATGGCTGGACCAGAGGGCGCGGTCACACATTTCTTAGATGCTTCGAGACCAGTGAATATAGAAGGGGCAAAGAGTCCGCCACTTGTTTCTAAGAATGCGAGACTAGGCATGCATTCAGTACTGTACTCAGAAGATATCACATCAACGATTGATGACGAGGAAAGTACAGATCCCATGAGCCATTCCAGAGCTGGCGATCTTCAATTTAAGAAAATCTCGCCCAATGATGCCCAAAACTTTCCACACGATGGATTTGAAGACTCCAACTTCTTCTTGGACAAAGTCATGAAAAATGACATATGCGCTGTCACTAGAGAGAGGGCAGCCCTCGGGTACGGAGTTGATAGCGAGAAAAATTTTGAGATCCTTGAACAAACAGAGGAGGTAGGCACTTCTCTACTGTTGCGTAATACTTGGAAGTGGCTAAGTTTGGCGAAAAAGTCGTTGGAAAAAGGCACAATGGTGAAGGAGGGTGTTGATTTAGGCTACATTGGAATGCTTGCAATGTGGAAAGGAGTGGAGGAGTTGAAGGGTCAAAATAGAGCGACTCTGAGTGCGCAGGTTTCAGTTGAGATGTTCGACAATGCAGTTAAAGCTATCGTTTCTTATAAAGGAAAAAAGTCTTCTGGAATCAGTGTGTTCAACTCGACTGAGAGAAAGATGCAACGAAAGTTATGCCTCATAGTCTGCGGTTGGTATCTTACAGCACACGAGTTCGACGAAAAAATCAATGTGCTTGTCAATGGAGGGCAGGTTGAGAAAGCTGCGGGATGGGCAGTATTCCATGGCGATGTGACCAGGGCTATTGATATCTTGGCTTCCGCCAAAGATGAGAGATTACAATTGATGTCCACAGCTGTTGCAGGATACTTGGCTTACAAAGACTCCAATGTGAATCTGCCCTGGAATGAACAATGCAGAAAACTTTCACTGGAGCTCGAAAACCCGTATTTGCGGGCCATATTTGCTTTCATTGCTGACAATGACTGGTGGGATGTTCTAGATGAACACGACTTGCCGTTGAGAGAGAGGCTCGGAATAGCTATTAGGTTTTTGTCAGATAAAGATTTGAACCTATATTTGAATCGTGTTGCTGATGCAGTTGTCAATCAAGGGGAATTAGAAGGATTGATTTTGACGGGCATCACACCTAGAGGAATTAATCTTCTTCAGTCGTATGTTGACAGAACATCTGACGTGCAAACTGCTGCTCTTATCGCACAGTTTGCTGTTCCAAGATACTTCAAAGATTCCCGTGTTGACCATTGGGTTCACTGCTACAGAGAACTTCTAGATTCTTGGGCATTTTTCAAGCAAAGAGCCAAATTTGATATTGCACGAGTTAAATCCTCCAAGACCTCTGCTGGGGTAGTCAGCATACGTCCAACACCTCGACAAATCTTCCTACAGTGCAAGCAGTGCAAGAAAAACATGTCTTCTGCGAGCTCTAAAAACATAAAGGGTACTACGAGCAACCCTCTCATGATTAAGCAATTCAACAATCGGCTCAACTTAAAGGAGAAAACAAACCTCTACACTCTGTGTCCTCATTGCGGTGCCTCTTTCCCAAGATGCTCTGTGTGTCTACTTACGCTAGGCGCACATATTCCTCCAGACTCGGAGCAAATGTCAGAAAGTGAGGTCCATATGGCTGTGCATGAGAATTTCAATAATAAGTTCAGCTTTTGCTTGAGTTGCAACCATGGGTACCATGCACACCATGCCGAGCAATGGTTTAGCAAGCACTACATATGCCCTGTGCCTGATTGCAACTGCAGGTGCAACAGCCAGTAACAAGATTGCGATGAAATCTATTGCAAGAGATGCCCTTTAAGTAGACTTGGCTCGCTAGCCCTTGCCGGGTGCGTATTTCCTAAATTAGTCCCCGTCAACGAGAAAGTACTCACGTGCCTAAACTCAAACTGTATAGATCACCCGCGCCCGAAGCGGGCAGCGGGTCAACACGAGTTCCTGGAACGTGTGAACTGCAAACATCTGAATACGAGCCACAGACAAAAGCCGAATACTGCCATTCGGATTACTTCACCTGGCATCACAGAGCAGATCCACAGATCACTGGAAACTTAAGCACAAAGTCGGCTAGAGTCTTGGCCGCTCCTTTCAAAACACAAACAACTCGCTGCCCACAATCTCGTTGGTATAAACAAGTGGTCACACCAGGAATATCCATCTAGGGGTTGTCTTCCAGGTTTATTGAGAACCATATTTTCGCTGTCATGTCGTCTCAAGACAAGATTTTAGGAGACATCAAGGTCAAAATCGACCGTGAAATCAAGCTTATTCAGGGGTTTCAGCAGGTCAAAAAAAACACCACCAACAATGAAGTGATCCAAAGGTGTAACACCCAGATTAGGGAAACCCAGTCGAACATTGATTACTTGCAAGAAACTTTTGAGAAGCTTCAGTTGAAGCAACATCAGTCTCAACAGAATATGTCTAACAATGAAGCCGATATTGGGAACGTTGATCCAGATGAAACGAAAAAGAGGGCCCGTGTCACCTCGTTGGCGATGCCGTTATACTCCCGCTTCGATCTCATCAAGTACGACTGTCCTTCTTTGGGCCACAAGATCCAGTACATGCTCCAGCAGCTCCAATTCAAGCTCCAGGTGGAGAATCAGTACCGGGAAGCAAATGAAAAGATTTCACACTTGTATTTGATGGACGGCGACAAATCCTCTTCCAGCGCAGCTGAAGGAGGAAAACATGAGTCAGACCAAAGAATACAAATCTTGAACCGCTCTTTGAAGAAGTATCAGGGAATGTTTGTCGATGTGGAAGAAGTCAATAGAGATTTGGAAATCATGAACACCCCAAAATTTGCTCGCAAGGCTCTCACGGGACGACTCACTTTTCAGGTCACTTGTATTAGAGACGTGGACCATATTGCTCTGCCAATGTTCAACAAAAAGTCGGAATCAATCGTCTCTTTGAAAATCGACGATGTCGAAAGAGCCAAGACTAACGCATCCAGAAACGGTAAGTTCAACGAAGAATTCATTATTGACGTTGACAAAGCTCATGAGGTCGAGATCACCGTCTACGATAAATCGGGCAATCAAAACATCCCTGTCGCATTGACATGGATCTTATTGTCAGACATTGCAGAAGAAATCCGTAAGAAGAAAGTTGCAAAAGAAATGGGCAATGATGGATGGATTCCTGCTTCAAGCTTACCAAATCTCCCATCAGCAAGACCTAACTTCAATCAGTTGAACTCATCAGTGTCGATGTCCAACAAACTGAACAACTTGAACGTTTTTGATGGGGAGACGGTGGTTGACAACGAACGTTCGTCATCCGACTCTTCAAAGGCAACCCTGATTTCTGCTTGGGTAAATCTCGAACCAGCCGGCCAAATTTTGATCAACCTTTCCTTCGAGAAGTCTACTGGAACTGGCCATTCCGCATTTATGGGTGCACTTGGACGTCATGGTGCAATTAGGGCCAAAAAGGAAGAAGTGTTCGAGCAACATGGACACCAGTTTGTCCAAAAACAGTTTTACAACATCATGTGCTGTGCTTTGTGTGGTGAATTCTTGCGTTACTCAGGCTTCCAATGTCAAGATTGTCGTTTCTTATGTCACAAGAAATGTTACCAGAAAGTTGTCACCAAGTGTATTTCCAAATCAGGCACTACAAATGATGATGAAGCTAAATTGAACCACCGCATTCCTCATAGATTCGAGCCTGTTCTGAACCGTGGAACGAAGTGGTGTTGTCATTGTGGATATATTCTTCCTTGGGGTAAGAAAAATGTTAGGAAATGTTCCGAGTGTGGAGTCATGTGCCATACCCAGTGTTCTCACTTGATGCCCGATTTTTGTGGAATGTCCATGGAGATGGCAAACAAGATCCTCATGACCATCAAATCTACTAACCCCACAAAACCTACACCACAACCGCTCAGGAGCGAGCTTCCGCCTAATCTTCCACCTAAACCTGCGCAGCCATTATCAGCTCAGCCTCTGCCAATAAAGACTAAATATCCGGTGAACCCACAACTAGCACCTTCTTCATATCAGAAAGGGCCATACCAAGCTCCATATCAGCAAGACACTAGGCGGCTGGACTCGAGCAGTCGCGACCAACACTCAGGTCACCATGCTTATCAGCTGCTCAAGCCTCAAACATACCAAGCTTATCCTAGCCAAACAGAGCAGCAGACGTATGCTGAAGAGAGAGAGCAACCGTTATTTTCCAAGTTGCCAACATCAAATAAGAACGAGTTTCAGGAGACTGTTGACTCACCCTACGCAAGAATGGGTGGCGAGAAGTCGACTATGTCGAATGAAGTGGAGGAGTATGATGATAGGCGTCAATCCAGATATGACTCTACCTTTATGTCGAACAAATCAGATCAATTTGAGGTTGCCCCCTCAAATGACCAGATTATCATGGATGTACAGAATCCATTCGAGCTGTCGGCTAAGTCAGAGAATGAAGACACATTCCAGTCTTTGAATTACAATAACTTTCATGAAAAGGCCGAGTCGCACATTGCTAAAACTCCTCAAGCACAAGACGACCTGCTGTCAGGAGCTCGCAAACCAAAGAAAAGAAGAAGAAAAATCGGATTGGATGACTTCCAGTTCTTGGCCGTTTTGGGTAAAGGAAATTTCGGTAAGGTTATGCTTGCCGAATCTAGGCAAACCTCGAGTTTATGCGCCATTAAGGTGTTAAAGAAAGACTTCATTGTTGAGAATGAGGAGGCCGAAAGTGTGAAATCCGAGAAGCGGGTATTTTTGACCGCCAACAAAGAAATGCATCCATTCCTCTTGAACTTACATTGCTGCTTCCAAACAGAAAACAGAATTTATTTCGTCATGGAGTATGTCTCCGGAGGTGACTTGATGTGGCACATCCAGAAGAATAGATTTTCTGCAAAAAGGGCGAAGTTTTACGCATGTGAGGTTTTGTTAGCGTTGAAATACTTCCATGAAAACGGAATCGTTTACCGTGACTTGAAGTTGGACAACATCCTCTTGACAACAAAAGGCCACATCAAGATTGGTGACTATGGGTTGTGTAAAGAAAACATGTGGCACAAGAGTACCACTGGTACATTCTGTGGAACACCGGAGTTTATGGCTCCTGAAATCATTAGTGGAAAGCAGTATGACCGATCCGTTGATTGGTGGGCGTTTGGTGTCTTAATGTTCCAAATGTTGTTATGCCAAAGTCCATTCAAGGGAGATGACGAGGACGATGTTTTCAATGCCATTGAACATGACGATGTCAGATATCCAATAAGCATGCCTCGGCAAACTGTCTTGATTTTACAAGCGTTGTTAACGAAAGACCCAGAGAGCAGATTGGGAAGTGGAGAACGTGATGCGTTGGACATCATGGAACACTCGTACTTCCAAGATGTGAATTTCGACGATGTCTTGCATATGAGAGTGGCGCCTCCCTACATTCCTGAAGTTAAAAGTGAACATGACTACTCTAATTTCGATCAAGAGTTCACTTCAGAAACTCCAAGATTGACCCCAGTCGAGACAGTCTTGACATCCGAAATGCAAGAACAGTTCAGGGGCTTTTCACATATTGCAGACGATGCGCCAGTATAATTCCAAGAAGATAAAGTGAGACTCTGCAACTTATAGTCGACTAAAAAAATCATTAATGCCATTCATTAAAGCGAGGTACTCTCGAATTCACAAGAGATGTTTCTCTCACCGAAGTGGAAGAATCTATAAAATATCTATAATGCTAAATACACCTGTAGTGTCAAAGTTTGAGCCAATCGCCTTTGAATTCACATGATAACACAGCACCGGCCCTCCTTTTCGCGGGTGTGCTTCGAGGCCCTCATGCCGTGTGCAGATTTATCCCTACCCCCTGTCTTGAAACTACTCTTCGCATCTTCGTACCTCGTTACATCAGAAGACTGTGTTTTGTTGTCAAGACTTGTCACCGAGGAGGCTTTTGTGAGTTTCTCTCTACTCATCAGGGACATTGTATCGTACTTGGCTCCTTTCTCTTCAGAGCGCACGTCCTTTTCGGAGTCAAAGGTCAATGTCTTGACTTTCAGCGGCTCCATTTTCCTTCTGATTTCTTGTTCTGTACCTTGAAGCTCGCTTGAGCTTATAACTGATAATCTCTTCGTTGGTTTCATCTTACCAGTATAGCACTTTTCTCCATGGTGCAGTGATTCCTTGTCTTGGATGCGGAGAACTTCATCCACCAACGAAGCAAAAACATGATCAACAGACGCTTGTGACACCGCACAGGTTTCTATAAAATCAATAGCACCACATGCTTTTGCGAGTTCCTTTCCTTGTTCAAACAGAACTTGGCGGTCTATATTCTTGTCCATTTTTAAACACACAACTAAACAAGGGGGAAGCTCTTGACGCACTGAGGTAATGCAGTTGATGGTGTAATCCAAGGCTTCAAAAGAGTCGGAATCATCAACAGCATAGGTGAAGAGCATGGTGCGTGCATTTTTGATCTGGTACGAGTCTGACGTAAGAAGATCGTTGATTTCGGCAGAGCTATCCAAGATGGACAACAGTTTATGGATGGATGCTGATGGGATATGATAGTTTGTGTTTTGCGAGCAGTCACAAGAAAGCTCAATGGTCTTGAAAGTAATGCATTCCGAAGTGTCTTGAGGCCTGATGGGCTGATCCCCTAGAACATATTTCTGGATCAAGGTGGTTTTACCTACTCCTTTGCTTCCTAGCACCAAGATATCAAAAGGGGCGTTGACGGTCGCGATGCTGTCGATAGCTTGCAGCATTTGAAGGGAACAGTTAGGTGCTAAGAAACTAACCCGAATGGAGAAAGATCAATAATGGTGTTTTTATGGGTGTCTAGGAGGATTTTCTGTGGCTTCAGCTAAGGAGTGTATCGAGTAGTCCTCGCAGAAGACAATGTGTGAGACAATGAATGCAGTAGCGATGATGCAAAGGAAAGACAGGGACGGTGATGCAAAAGCTGCTCGTTTAGCAAATCCAACGGCGAATAGTAGTTCTAGGAGTAGATGATGCCTGTATTGCGGACTTCTCACGAAAACTACCTTTTTTTTTTGTACCGGACCGGGGTTTCGATGCATTAGCTCGCAACGGCTTTTCCCCGGCGTGCAGAAGAGAGGTCATGCGATTGCTCGGTCTAGTACAGATGTTTCACATGTGACCCCTTAAATTGGCTCTAGATCTCGACTCGGTAGATAAGGACTCAGGTCCGAGAGTTGGTAGACCAGGACTAAGAATCTTTCTTACAGTTGTGCTACAAACCCACAATATAGACGTACCTTAACGTTAGTTGATGCGCATAGACGGTGTCGTGGGGGCACATGTTAATATTTCTTGGGTCCATCAATTCTGCGCATTGGCCACATCTTGGCTCGCTGAATGAAGTCCGGAAAGTGTATGCATACACGCGTCGCTCTTCGCATATTTTTCATACCCGTCGCGAAACTTTGCAGTGGGGCAAGAGATTTAGGATAGGTTGAGAAGTCGGCAAGATCAATAAATGAAGCTACAGCGTATGCCATATTTCATAAAAAGCTAGAGAAAGCATGTGCTGTGCGCGCTTTTGCCCGCCGTTTTGACAGCTCTTGAAGTGGGAGTGTGACAATGTTTTATGTGGGAAGGTTACTCACCGCGCAGTAAAGAAGAATGTAGGCTGCATTCGCCTAACGTGCAGCACGCATTGTTGTCCGCGCAATAGCCACCAAGACGTTTATTCAGGACCACAATTTTGGACAATGGGTGATAAATAACTACTTGGCTGAGTAACGGGAATACATGCAGCTGAGCTTAAACTACGTGATATTCACTCATGTACGTGGCATTATTTGCTCGTGACTTGCGTGATCATCGCAATCACACGATGCTTAATGTATGTCAAGACGTAACATTGCTCCTACTCAATGCCACACTAGCAACTAGTCATGTTCAGTGCCTGGGATATTTTCACGCCTTCTTATGTTTTATTGTTATTCAACGAGTCTACATATCGTCATCAGATTGCAAGTACTGCGCGTAGTCGTCCGCAGAAGCAAAAGTGGGCAACTTCAGCAATTTCATCTTCTTCTTCTTGCCGTTATCTTCTTCATCGCCCCCGCGTCTTTTGCCATCTGCAATTTCTGTCTCGTCATCACTTGCTAGTTCGTCCTCACCATTGAAGTCGAAAATCTCGTCATTGTCATCATCGCTATCCCCGAACTCTGGTCCATCCTCGTCATCGAAATCTTCGCCATCATCCAGATCCTCGGCGAGCTCTGCGACTGCAAGGTCACCTAGCGGCTCTTCTTCTTCTTCTGACATGTCGCCGAGATCTTCATCATCGAAATCCGAGAAGCCTTCGTCATCATCATCAGAATTCTCAAGTTCAGGTTTCAGCTTCACCAATGCATTCCAAATTTCCGTTTCAGTTTTATCTTCCCCATCCTCTTCGTCTTCCAGTTCATCTTCCTGCTTCTTGGTCCGGATTTTGTTCCTGTTTCTCGTAAAGTAATCGTAGAAAAACTTCTCATCAGGTCTGATTGTTTCCGCCCTGCGAGAAAGCCAGTCAACGGTATTTGCTGGAAGGTCCTCGGACTGAACATTGGAAGCTCTCACCAACAAGGAACTTAGATGGGCGCCACCCAAAGGCTGCATGATCGAAGAGCCTCTGGTGACTGGCTTTTGCTTTGCATTTCTGTAGACGAATTTGTCCAAGAAGTGAGCCAATGTATACATGCCGAGGTCTGGTTTGGGCTGTGCAGTTCCTTCGAGGAGAGATGCAGCGTAAATGGCCACTGTAGGATGGTAGTGGTTTGTGAATTGTGACATTTCCCAGAAACAAGACTTTTGAGCATTGGCGAATTTGGGGTCTCTCTTCTTTGGGTCGTATTCACCAACATTCTCCTCAGAGTCTGCGAATTCGGGCCGAGCCTCCACAGGCTCCATCAATTCCAAGATTTGTGGGTGCGTTTTGGACAACTCCATCAATAAGTAGAACATACCTGTAATGGAGCCAATATTGATCCAGTGAGAGCAGATTTGCAACATCCTCTTTACAAAGGCAAGGATTCTTGGTATATTGTGAATATCATTTTTCAATGACTTGAACAACAAGTTCAAATAGATACCCTGCTTTGAAGATGTCACCAATCTTGGGTCCATCAATGACTCGTAAAGTGTTCTGTAATATCTGTCTGAGTCCAAGTCCTGCTGTGTGACGATTTGATGAACCAAAATCAAAGCCTGCACGGAGGTATTGAAGTTAGTGGAATGGGTGATTTTGTACAATGTGTCCAAGTGGACCAAGTATGTCTCCGAAGAGAGGTTAGCGAATGGCAAAGCACGGTTCAAACCCGTAAGTAGCGCTGAGAACATCTTGGAGTTCTTCTCCTCCATGACTTCAGACTCAGTTTTTTCCTCCGCTTTCACAGATTTGCCCCCCTTCTTACCCTTCTTAAATGCCTTCTTGTTATTTTTTCTCCCCTTCTCAGACTTTCCCAAGACCTTATCTCCTCCAAGCTTATCAACCTCCCCGCTGGCACCGTCAGATTCAATCAAAATTTTCTCAAATAAGGAGAAGTATGTTTTTACAAGAGAGTTAGCCAACTCGACGTCTTTGGCCTGGAAAACTGTCTGGTTAAGAGTCAAAACGGTGTAGTACTGAGCATGGTGCTCATTTTTCTTCTGGAAAATGAGATCTGTGATAGCATCGGTGATAATCTTTTTCATGGCTGGATGAGCTTCTTCCAATTGGAGAAGTAGATAAGAGGTCTTGGACGAAACCTTGTTCTCTATGTCACCGAGTTTGTTGACACCAAGTCTCAACAAGTTGGCCTCTTGCTCTGGCTTTCCCTTCAACAAATCAAAGATATGAGTGACCACATTCATCTTGACGTGCAAAATCGGATCATGAGTCAAATGCTCCAATATTTGTATGAACTTGAAGTACGACTTCTTTAAGTGGTCTTCGAAGTAGTACAATGCCAATGTCTCTTCTTTAGCGTCCTTGGAAAGAGCCTGCTTATTGAAAGCTAAGAGTTTTCTGTCGGGCAAGAGACCATTGAGAAGCAAATCCTTCATAGCATTGATGGCCTGTAAAGCTGCTGTGCGCGACTTCTTCTCACAGTAGCTCATAAGCGTATCGAAGGCCTTCAAGTTGTGCAACGGGGCTTCTTGTACTAACAAAGTCAATGCAGATATTTTATCGTTCAATGTACCGCTGGAAAGAATTTGGGACAAAAACTTCTTCTGTGAATTGTTGGAGGTGAACTCTTCCAAGTACACGCGGTTTTCGGAGTCAATGAGCGCTTTAGCTTTATCCATGAGCCTCTCCACGGCAAAACGATCACACTTTTCCGGATTGCTCACCTTAGGCACATCGCAGTTGTACCAGTCCACTCTGGTTTCGATCCGGAGTTTTTCAGAATTAACGGACTGGAGATTTTCTACCTTGTCTGAGGTTTTGTTACGCTCAGCCAAAGCAGTCTGGGGCTGTTCTGTAGGCTCTTCTTTTTCTTTTTCCACTTCTATCTCCTCGGCCTTCTCTTCTTTCTTCCTTCTCTTTTCCTCCTTTTTATTTTCCTTTTGTAATCTCTTCTCTTCCTTTTTGGCTTCCTTCTTCTCTGCTTTGCGAGCGTTTTTTGCTTCTTCTTTTTCATCTTGAGCCTTCTTCAATTCTTGAGCCTTTTTAGATTCCTGAGCCTTAATGTCGTGGGTCTCAGTGTTTTGAGCCTCTTCTTCACTAGCTGAAACATCCTCATCGTCAACGATGTCTAACTTTCCCGAGAGACCGAGAGACAGGATAAAACTGGAGACATCAGAGGCAAGACTCTTGTCCTTTTTTTTGCTTCCGAACTCTTCATCGTCACTGCCATCTACTCCTTGCACCAATTTGAGATCCTCTTCGGTTGCACCAAGAGAGAGGGCTTCGCGCCTGAGAACGTCGTCTTCACCATCCGATGATGCCGTTTCCTTTTTACTGTGCTTAGTAGAAGACTTATCTTTCTTTTCCTTCTTGGATTGAGTATCACTCTTTGCATTCTCCTTAGATTTCTTGTCACTCTTCGGTTTCTCCTGCTTGGATGGCTTGGTGTTCTCCTTCTTGGTCTTCTTGGCAGGGTTTGATTCCTTCTTACCAGAGACCTTCGGAGGCTTTTCATTAGCTCCGGAGAGCTTCTCGAAGATCTTGCCCTTGAGAGCGCTCAAGTTCAAATTGGAACCCTCCATAGTCTGATGCCTTGTACAAGTAGAGATGAGCTCGAAAAAATAATAGCGATGGCTTGTCACGTGTGTATGCTCGGTGTGCGTCATGTGACCAGACATCTACAGATGTTGGAACAAGTCTTATTTTTTCGAATAGTGACTTGTTCAGGGCCTATAGATGATTAATATTGTAGCTTAGATAAATCGGGCTGTGTAAGTTGCATTCTCTCGTTTCATTTTATGGCTTCATACTTAAGGTGATATTGACCTCGTAAATGCCCTGCCGCATGCGATCACCTGACATTAATTCTTATCACTCCAGTCTATTTCCGGGCTAACCTTTCGCTTTCCATAAACGTTGCCAATTTATTGCCATCGCCACATTTGGTTAGATCGTCAATTTTTATACCATCGCTATTTATATTAAAATCATTTTATTTATTGGGTCGCCAATATATAGCCATCGCCAATTTTGGACTACATAACATTTCATACAAGACAAGAATGTCTCAAAAAACATGGCCGCTTAATGATTCCACAGAGACGTCAAAAGAGCCTGAATGTCCATACATTCTCTCGAAAGCATTATTAGGGACGGGGTCCTACGCAAACGTTTACGAATGTAAGAGGATCGAAACAAAAGTTCATTATGCTGCCAAGCGGTTCAGCAAGAAACAAGTCTATGGGCTCGAGCTGATGCTTCAACGAGAATTCACTGTTCTCAAGAAAATTCTGAGAGGGCACCCGAATATTCTTCTGATGATTGATTACTTCGAGACGTCGGATTTTTTCTACTTGGTGACCAACTTAGCCATTGGCGGTGAACTCTATGAACGAATCACAAACGCTCCTGAAGGTAAGCTTCCTGTTAGCGATACGCGTGAGATTCTAGGGGTGCTCTTGTCGGCACTCAGCTACTTACATGCTAACGGTGTGGTGCATAGAGATGTAAAAGCCGAAAACATTTTATTCAAATCCAAATCGTCCAAGTCCAAACTGCTTCTATTAGCGGACTTTGGCCACGCACAGATCCTAGGCCCTGGTGATATGGTATATACGCTTGATGGAACACTAAGTTACTTGGCACCGGAAGTTTTACTGAGAAGTGGCCATTCTTACCCGGTTGACATGTGGGCTGTTGGTGTTTTGACGTACTTTATGCTTTGCGGATATATGCCTTTTGATTGCGACACCGATAAGGAGACGAAGGAGCTCATTTCTGCTGCAGACTATGTCTTTGAACCAGAGGAGTACTGGTCACACATTCCCGAACAAGCTAAAGACTTCATTTCAAAGTGCTTTATCTTAGATGCATCTGAGCGTGTGACTGCAGATGCTGCCTCTAGGCATCCTTTCTTGCGCGATAGCCAACCAAACTCGTCCATAAAGGGTGGCTTCTCTCAAGAGTCTTTAACAAGACTTCATGACTCGATGTTAAAGCTCCAACAATCGCGGCAAAAATCTATGAGCAACTTACTCACACTACAATCTTCAAGCAAATTGACAAGACTACAATCCGCCAGCAATTTGTCTCACATGTCACGTGCCAGTCTGCTGACGAAACTCTCGAAGTCGAGTGTTTTGGACTTGACTAGCTTAATGAACGGAAAGAAATGCGTGTCTCCAGAGGCAGTGACTACACTCACCACACCGGTAATGTCAGCCATGAATTCTAGACAGCATTCAATGACTAGTGTGATCAGCGCAGCAGCTGAAGCACTCGAGAATGAATCTGCAAAAGTCCCAGTTGCTGATTCCAGTCGTACCGGTGTAGCAAAATTTGTTCTTTAACTCGGATAAGCTAAGTTCAGAAAACCACCTAAGTTACCAAAATGAGAGGCACTTGGGCAAGAATGCTAACTCCAGTCATTGCATAAGGAACCTAAACCTTTGGTCTGCTACAATAATATCCTAAACGTAAGGTGTTTACTCAAGTTGCACAAGTTGCAAAATTAGCAGTGCCATTTATATTGGCGCAAGATATAGTTATATATACCACGGAAACTAGAGAGATAGTAACGCATGGCATGGCACGCATGTACATGTAATGCGTAATCAAATTTGGCACCCATTTATCTGCGCGCATACTCTGCTACTCTCTCGTGTTACCCACTTCGATAGTGGCTCTAATTGCAAAGACACATCTCCTGGATTATGGCATGAAACTACAAATAATATGTCTTTATAAATTAAAGCTCTCACGTAATGCATTGTAGATTTCAATCATTTCAAGTTCTATTTTAGAAATACACCATGACTGTTCAAAACAAAACCATCTATGAGAGAGTTCACTTCATATATTGTCGTGACGGAGAGCGCTTCTTGAACTGTAGGAGGCAGAAAAGCGCTGTGCTCTCAGAAGAGGAGGCCTGGAATGCTTTGCTAAGCTCCAAAGCTGAGGGTTCTGCCTTGGATGGATTGGACATGTCAGTCAACAGTTCGAATGAGTTGAGATTCTTTGAGCAGCCTCGTGGCGAGTTGATCATTGGTTTGGCTACTGAAGTTTTTGACGCTTCAGTATTTGATTTGTGGTTTTTGGAAACCATGATCAACAATGGCGCATCTGCTTTTGAATCTAACATCTCTGGAAAGGGAAAAGACTTGGCTGTGGAAGTGACTGAAATTTTCGAGAACTCAGTGAAGAATGCAGCCATTGTCGACCGTTGGGAAGAAGGAAGAGATGCCTTCATTAACCATGTCAGATTCTTCACCTCCAGGCGCATCCCAATTGAAGCTGTGCTTCCTGCCTTTCCTTGCAAATCCTCCAACCGAGGCAAAGCTGCCAGAGGAGAGCCTGATTTGGGAGAAGAGCTTGCAGTCAGAAGAATCGTGAAGTTTGTTCAGCTGGTGAACGCAGTTTACCCACCAGGTATGAAGTTCTATATTGTCAGCGATGGGCACGTTTTCAGTGACTGTATCAATGTGGATGATGACGTGGTAGACAGGTATACTGCGCAGTTGATGGAAGTCTATGAGAAAGTTAAGCCGGATGATTTTGATGGAATTCGTTTCCGGGGACTCAATGACTGTTTCAAATCAACTACCAAATCGTTGGTGATGCCATTCTTGGACGAGGTTCCAATTGATCATTACCTTGACACTGTTATTGATAGCGAGACAGATGTCAACAGAAAAGTCTTGATGCTTGGCTGTGATGACAATGCAGACCTTCTTAGAGAGCAGATCAGAACCCCTGGTCACTCCAGACTCTACCTCTATCGTGGCTTCAACAAGTTTATGTCTGAGGATTTGGCTGGTACTCCTAAGGCAAAAGAATTGTCTGGAAAGAAGTACAAGAAGTTGGTTTCTAACGTCTCATATGAGATGATCAGAAGAAACGACGCCTACTCCAACTTGGTTGAATTGGTGTTTCCTTTCCACTTGAGACTTTCTATCCATGCGCATCATAATGCTGGACCCAAGTACGGTATTAGATTGTTGGACCCTGAACTTTGCTCAACCGGTGCTCATGACCAGAGCGAGGAAGACAAGTTGCTCCACATTCCAACACCTTGGCACAATTCTGTGTTCAAGATCGAAGGACAAAAGAAACTCATTGTCTCCCCTGCTACTTTGGCTCGCGAGTATGAAGACGACGAAAAGTATGAAGGAGGATGGGACGAAGCTGCCAAGTGCTTTATTTTCAACCTCAAGAGTGAATGTTAGGCAAAAAGCTTTTCTTTGGCCAAGAACAACTATTGCTCGGTCTAGTAAAAGGATATCTGATGGTTTTGGTGCGATAGTAAGTTGACGCCATGGCTCGGTGTGGACATGTTCCTTTAATTTGGTGCGCCGTTTTCGAAACTGCAACTATACTTATTCGTTAGCCTCATAGACCGAAATACTATAGTCTCTCAATGTTTTTGAACGCTTCTGATTATACTCGTTTAGCGCCGTTTCGAGTTCTTGCTGTCTTTTCCATAGACGGTCCCCTAAAAGATTGTACCAGCCATTGTGTCGGAGACATTTTCTTCGATCAAGCAAACATAGACTTCCCACATATGTAGAGTCTTCACGAAAGCTGTCAACACATTCGTCTATTTCATTTTTGAATGACATGTACGTATCAGAGGATCCATCAACTTTGCTTAGAAGCTCTGTGAGTTTTGGGGCATTTGTTTCACTACCGCTTGCACTAAAATCAAGAAGAACTTCGTCTAATTCAGGTTGAAAGCAGCAAAGGTCCACTTTTTTGGAGCTAGACTTCTTCTTTTTTCCAGCATTCAGATCAGTGCCGCTCTTCAATGGACCTTGAACTTGCTGAACCTTCTCATTAATGACTTTAATTTTTTCTTTCGTTACTTGGTGATACTTCACTTTTTTTTCTGTGAGCTTGATCTCAGCGTCTATTTGTTCATGCATCTCGTCAATGTCTGTCAATTTCTTCTTGATGACTTCAGGAATCACGCTAAAATCCAACTCTTTCACTTCTGGAAGTTCTGGAAACTGCTCCCCGAGACTTTTGAAGGCATCATGATTATCACAAAACTCAAAAATGAATTTCATCTCACCTTGTGTTATTTTCAGATCTCGCGAATCGAGTTTGGCCCCAAGAAACTTTAAGCCACATGCCTCCGAACAGTACTTTGACTTGTCAGCTTTTTTGACAGGATTTAAGCAGTCAGTGTTTCGGCACTTACGGCTCCATCGAGTTATCTTATTGTCTTTCCATTGGCAGAATTTACAGAAAAATTTCTCAATCAATGGGATGTATTTGCTGTCAATCTTCATGCATTTGGCATGAAACCATTCTTCACATTCATCACATGAGATCATGAGCTCCCCACCATGGTCAGGCTTTCTGCATACACAGAAGAGCTCCTCAGAGTTCAAATCGTACTTAGCGGCACTTTGAAACTTTTTGTATTGACGAGCTATTCCTTCCGAGCTCTCGAGATCGTCACTTTCTAGCTTAATTCTCTTGGAATCAACATCTTTGGAAACTAACGGGAGCTTTGGTTTTTTTCTGGATTGTTCTGTTACCCCGGGAGGGTCACATTTCTTATCCATTATAGTGTGTACTCTTCGCTACGTGATACTGTTGAAGTTGCGAGACATCTGTACATCTTCCGAGAACCTGCATGGTAGGGTGCAAGAACCCCATGTCAATTTATGTTAGGCTTAGAGTACAATAGGAGCGGATACTAAACTTTGCTTGAACAATGCATTTGATTTAGTTGCCAAGAAAGACTTTATATGCGATTTGTAGCTCAGATGCATACAGATTCGAGATTTCACTTTATCAGAATGAGCTTGTCTCTTATCTAAAGGTATTCGACTGGGGTTTACAGGAATCTCTAACTCAATAGATCAGCAGTTTCGGAAGTGCAAATCCATGGCTACTACACTGCTGCCCCTAAAATAGAAAACGTGTTTTACCACCGTTTCACTATTTGCGGTAGCTCACAACAGAAACTCACCACCATCAATCCTACTGTCGCATATAGTGTATACAATCGTGGAAAACTACCATGTCAAGACAAAACTTTTATTCAAAGAAGACGTAGAATCAGCGGGCAACTTCTGTATCCTGCACTTCATTTGCGTTAACTGGTTCTTCTTCGATCTTGGCATCAACTTCTGAGGCTTCGTTCGAGTCAGACCCTCTGAGTATACTCAGTTCTTTCTTTTTCGAGATGTCACCTGACTCATTCTTCACAATCCCATTCTGCCCGGCATCTAGTTCCATTGCATCATCTGTAGCGGTGCTACTGTTAGCATTAGAAGCCTTCTTGCTAAGATTTTTGTTATCATCAACATCACGAACATGATCCTCAGCTTCTGCGTCACCATCCTCCTCCTCACCATCCTCCTCCTCCTCATCATCCTCTTCAATTGTCTTGGGTTGGTAAATTTCTATTAAATTGTCATCAGCCACACTGGCAAATAAGTTCGGTATCGATGGGTGGATTGCAAAGTCATTGATATTATTCGTGTGGCCGCCATGGATGAACTGTAAACAGGGATCATCGTTGAGCTTTGATTTCTTCTTGCCGTCAGTATTTTCACCTGGGTTGAACTCTTCTCTTAATTGGTTCAAGTCCCAAGTTAGAACACGACGGTCCAAACCCCAAGACAACAATGAGTTTGTTTCGATTGGGTTCCAACGCAACCCAGATACCGAACCATTGTGTCCGTAAAATTGCCTGATCGGAGCTTTTGTATTTCTTGCATCATACAAGTTGACAAGGTTGTCCTTTCCTCCCGTAGCAAAAAGGTAGCTTATTGTAGGATGAAAAGCAATAGCATCTTGTATGTGCGCCTCCACAATCTCAATAGCAACACTATCTTCACTGGCCCTTATATCATGGATATGCGTGTTGTAGTCATCAGAAACAGACCCAAAGAGAACACCAGAGGGCTTACTATAGGAGATGTCATTGATGGCCGATGTGTGCGATGAAAACGTCAGAACAGGGCTATTTGAAGCCTGAGTATTCCACTTAGCAATTTGACCATCCGAGGCTCCGGACAAAAATTCAGTGTTAGTTGTCCAGGCCAAAGAAAATCCCTCGCTTTTGTGGAATGAAAACGTCTGAGAAGCTTCAGCATTGATGTTGTACAAGTGAACAGAGCCCTTGTTATCAAAGGTCACAAACTGCTTTCCATCTGGCGACACTTTGACACTGTTGACTTCACCAGGGTGATTCCACAGATTGATAATTTCTGATGGGTCTGAAGGGATCTCTTCCGAGGGACCTGGGATGATTTCGTTTGTTGAGATCGAGGAAAAGTCTGGTGCTAAAGTGGAAGGCAAGCTTAAAGAATGGATGGCGACAGAATCAGGGGCTCCTTTAGAAGTGTTTGTACCAGTGACATACTTGACTGAGATCCTGTTTTTGTCGTTAGAGTACGTATAGTCTGGGAAAAAGTCGACGGATAACATGGGCCATTTCGAAGCATGAGTATAGATAGTATTGTAAAGCAATGGTACAGTTTTCTTCCATATCTTGAATTCTTCATTAATTACCTTCTCGCGTAGTTGGTATTCCAAAGCGATCTGATGCTCTGCAGCCTCCATTGAGTCAGAAGTCATGGTTCGTAGTCAGTTGAGTACTTTATGTCTGAGAGCGTTCTTCGCATGAAAGCGTTGATCGCAACATCCGTACATCTCACGAAGCACCAAAAGGTGAGACTGCTACATACTTCGACAATGGTCGAATTCAGGGATATGATTTTTGTATAATTTTTTTTTTTTTTTTACCGCTATTGAAAACTTGTGCATGTAAGTGAAGCTCCAAATTTTTCGATGTTGTATATGTTCGTGAATATGAACTCATCTTTATTTATTTGCAGCATCTTGAAGCCCAAATGCCTATTACTCAGTCCACAAGCCTGCATGTAGTATGTAAGTAGGAAACCAAGATGGCAAGCTCTTGAAGTCAAGACAATCTGTCAAAATCTCAGGATCCAACTGGAAATATTTTTTGCTTGTCTTATCTGAGACATCCGTTTAAGAAATCTATATGACACCACTAAGATCTTCTTCGACGCCATCTTGGGCATCAAATGCCTGACTAAACGTGTAAACTGTTCCCAAGATCAAGAAACCTCCTACCAAGGTCAATACAACAGAGGTCTTGTTCAAAATGTGAGAGTGCTGGAGCAAAATTGGAAGATAGCATCCGGTCACCACCAAAGCACCGGTTATGAACCTCCCTAGTTCCTGGGCAGCCAGAAATTTGTAGCTTGTGCTAGGGTCAAAATTAAAGTCGTAGTCGCTCAGACTAGCGATAACTTGTGATATCTTGACTGGAAGGTATGCCACTGCAAATATAAAGCCATCAATGATGGGAAACCAGTTTCCGTTGATGCCTGCAAGGACGACTAGGAGAAATCCCACAGAGAGAACAACCGAGAGTCCTATTATTTTATTCAACGGATTGTGTGTGAAGTTAATGGTGGAATTCATGTTGCTTATAAGAGGTGCTGACTTGGTTTTAGATAAGCCGCGAGTGGAGGTGCTGCATCACGTGACTGAATTATGGCCATCCCTGACAGATGATGCCACACTTATAAAATTGAAGATATAATCTTTTCGCTTCGATGAAACTCGTATCCTAGAGTTTTAGTGTATAATATGTGAAGAGCTCATTCTTGGCTCTGATTTTGGCATTCCTGGGGTACGCTACACATGCTCACGTGCGACTCGTTCTAAGACTCAAGTCTCAGTTACACATTTTCTAACAACTACATAATGGCATACAGCGAGCTCCTCAACCCCAAAATAAGGGGCCCTGCACCAAACGTGGTATCTCCAGCAGGGTTCGAAGATGAGTTGCCCAAATCAAAAAAGACAGATCCTATAAAGAAACCTACGGCGAATGAGTTGGAGCAGCTCAAGATCAAGAAGGCATGGGAGATTGCAGTGGGCCCCGCAAAAAGCGTTCCCATGAATCTTATCATGAGCTATATGACAGGAAACTCACTCCAAGTGATTCCCATCATGATGACATTAATGTTGTTGTGGAATCCTTTGAAGGCTATTCTCACCGAAACAAACTCCCTGTTCAGTCGCTTAAAAACGGAGAAGAACTCCCAGGTTTTGATCATGCCGAAGTTAGTGTTTGTGCTCTGCCAGATTGCGAATATGGCGGTAGGACTCTGGAAGTTAAACCAAATGGGCTTGATACCAAATAAAGAAGCAGACTGGCTAAGTTGGCAGGCTGCCACTACCTACATCGGCCGGATGTCTATTTAGAATGAATGATTTTGGTATTAATACAAAAAATTGGATCCATATTTTCGTTAAAGTTTTCCTTTGTAGTCCCTCTATTCTTTTTTCTTTTCCTTCTCGATGGCTCCCACTCTGGATAATTCACTAGGAGCCATGTTTTTCTCGAAGATCTGCTGCAAATTGTACTTCTCGAATTTCAAGAAGTCCGAGACAACACTCATGCCGATGTTCGTTTTGTAGCATTCCACCATGATCAACTTATCGTATTGCTTCAAGTCCACGGTGTGGCCATGATCTTTTCCCACAACTCCAGCTATGTGTCTGATGATGTCATCCTTCTCCAAGGCATTGAAATTACGCCTGGTCACCTGGATAGCAAATTTTAAGGGTTCCTGGTCTTCCTTGTGAAAGTGAGGTTTCAAGATCATTTTGGCCAACTTGTCAAGCTCGTCCATCGACGCTGAGGCAGAGTATGTAATTGGAGTCAACTTCTGAGTGTACCGTGAATTCTTCTGTCGAGAAATGGAAGCATCTTCACAAAGGGCATGGACCAAGTCTGCAGGTAAAGCAGGTCGCTTTGTTTTGATGAAAATGATACACTCACATCCTAGCTCAATCGGATGAAGAAGAGAGTGGGTAGAGCCCTTCTTAGACTTCTTGTCGTCCTTCAACTCCTCGAGCTCCTTTTTGATTTGGTCTTCTACAGAGAGTTTGGACTCCTCATCTTTGTCTTTTTCGTCAGCCTCCTCCATCTGCTCCTTCCAGTCCGGGTACATTGTTTCGATCTTCTCGGATAATAAGTTCATCAACTCTTTACGGCACCCAAGCTCACGGCCCCTGTTACAGGTCGCATATATGCCTGACGTGTTAGGGTCTATGAAGCCGCTTGGCTTGTATTTTTTGGCTTTGTTCCCACTCGATGAGTTCGATGACCTTTTCCCCATGGTATATGTAGTGAAAAATACCAAGTCTTTCGCACCAACATTCAAATCACCCAAGAACCAGGCCACACATCAATGCTATTGAAAGACAACTACTGAAGAAAGCTTTAAAATAAACAACTATAAATCCATCAATCTCTTCCGAAATTAAAAGTTTTCGGGCCAGAGCGTCGATTTACTTCGAGACTAAGAGGTCCCGGTGCCATATTAACTTCAGATTGCTTTCATCTGCAGCCGAGTGGAAGATTTCATAAGAGAAGACTTTCCCAAAACTAGAATTTTCCGTTTGTAGAAAATATGGTGTTAGGTGTTTCAGCCTTGCCTACGCGTATGCACTCCAGGGTCAGACTTCTATACGCACCTCACAAATGTCTAAGTCCTCCCCGACTTATACAGTGTGCCCGGAGCTTGACCCTAAACTTACAATGTGGTGGGAATTACCCACTGAGCTTATAGAACAGATTATAGACCTTATTTCTTTCCCTGACTATGTTGCATTGACTCAGGTCAATCGGGAGCTTCGTGGTATCCTAGATAACGAAAGGCTATTCTTGGTGGTGCTAGAGAGTAACTACGGACGGTTTATCGAGGCCTATGATTGGCCAATTGACCCTGATATCTCTAAAACAAAATTATGGTCGGCCTTTGGTCAATTGCGTGTGTTCTTTAATTCTTTAAACCTGTTATACCCGACACATGATCCTCTGGATACGTCTAAAGCGGAGGTTTTCAGTCCACATACGCCAGAATATGCTCTGCAATCCCCTTATCCGAGTGAAGACAAAGATATTTCCTTCTCCGAATTTCGTCGCCTCTTCACAAATGCATCCGCTCTGACTAATATTGACTATCGACGCAAGGTTTTGCTAGATGTGAGCCTCAATACCTTTGCCACTCAGAGCATTTACTCATTCCCATTAATAAGTGAATTTGAAACAGCACAAGCGGAATTTCAAGCAATGTGTGTGGGAAATGAATTCCCCAAATTAATTCCTCTTTCTAGATTGTCGTGGTCCAGGAGACTACTTCAATTGCAAAACTTTGGTCAAGCGGTGAAATTCTTCCGTGAGACAGACTGCAATGACACCACGGATATTGAAAAATGTTACTTTGAGTTATCAAGATGCTACAATGACTTTGGTACTCTAGCCCGTCATCGCTCCTTGAAGTTGAAACGTATGAGAGCCGCATTGAAAGCAAAGCTACCGATATCCAAAGGTGAGCTTCAGTTTGCTTCTTCCAAGGCATATAACCTCTTTTTGCAAGATCTCATAGCGACTCTTTTACCTTTTTTGAGCTCACGTAAATCTCAGGTTGGTCAAGGGGGTAATATCCTTCGCATATACGAGGGCAGTGGAAAGGAATCCCAACTGCTTCATCTTTCAATCCTTGCAAAACTCCTCAAAGAAGTTGTCTTTGATAAACTTCTCTTTAAGATCTCTGGTTCGTCGGGAGAGAAAAAACAAGTGTTTTTGAGTCCTTTCTTCCTTATAATCGGGTCAACCTATGTCCTGATTGATTTTGACCAACGTCTGCTGAGCATTTATTCTGAAACTGACCTTCGCCGCTTACCAGTCGCCAGCACAGCTCAAGTTAAATTGCCCATGATCTGCAGTGATGTCATTCAAAGAGCTTTTGAATTAAATGAAACAGATGCTGACTTGATCTCCAATTTTGACAACATAGACTGGGACAATTGTCACCTAAGCACTAGTCAAGAGAAGTTGAGATTCATTCGCACAATTTTGATCCCTGTAAGTGAGAATAGAGAACTTGACTACTCCCACTTCAGTCCACTCATCCATGAAAATGACTTCTTCCTGTATTTCTTTTGTGCCCAAGCGCAAGTTGGACAGGAGACTTCCGGAAATCATCCATTCTTCAAGTACATTATGCACCGAAATCAAACGAATTGGCTGAATCTGAATTTTGGAATTGGTGACCTTGTTGCCAATACCACATCAAACTACTTTGGGACAATTCTATGCTTACATGAAGTCTTACCTGAACATGGTGCGTACATTGAAACACTTCCATTTGATCGAGTAGAGAGGTCCATAGCTCTTGAAACAAGTCTAAGATTGCTCAATACAGCTGATCTTGGCATAAAGTTGAAACCATTCTTAAATTGGATAGTATCAACGGAAGGTTTTAATTATGCAGGAATGTTCTTGTTTTCTAGTCT